>JAVTVY010027849.1:0-103448 GCA_036873755.1 Hanleya hanleyi
CAAAATGGCGGCTGTGGGAGGTGGTGGTGGGTTCAAAATGGCGGCCTGTGGGTGGTGGTGGTGGGTTCAAAATGGCGGCCTGTGGGTGGTGGGTTCAAAATGGCGGCCTGTGGGTGGTGGTGGTGGGTTCAAAATGGCGGCCTGTGGGTGGTGGTGGTGGGTTCAAAATGGCGTCCTGTGGGTGGTGGTGGTGGGTTCAAAATGGCGGCCTGTGGGAGGTGGTGGTGGGACCAAAATGGCGGCCTGTGGGAGGTGGTGGTGGGTTCAAAATGGCGGCCTGTGGGTGGTGGTGGTGGGTTCAAAATGGCGGCCTGTGGGTGGTGGTGGTGGGTTCAAAATGGCGGCCTGTGGGTGGTGGTGGTGGGACCAAAATGGCGGATTGTAGAAAAACGTATAAAAGGAGGCGATTTTTAGGGGTGGGGTGTATTCATTGCACTACCTGCCTGACTGACCTGACCAGCCTGCCTGCCTGCCCAGCCTGACCTGCCTGCCTGCTTCACCTCTAGCCTGCCTGTCCAGCCTGACTGCCTGCCTGCCTGCCTGCCTGCCTCACCTCTAGCCTGCCTGCCTGCCTGCCTGACCTGACCAGCCTGCCTGCCTACCAGCTTGTATTAGACGAAAGTATGAGACGTGGAGAAGATTTTCCAGGGGACCCAGCAGCACCTCCGGTTGAAGTCTTACCTGAAGACGAGCGTGTGAGGGACATTTATCAACGACACTGGGTTACCATACACCATTGTTTTCATCGAAATCGCCCGATATTGGACTTATATAATTTCCGGTTGGAAGAAAACATCCGTCTACGTAGCTACGTGGAAGCTATCTTCAACGACCAAGATACAGCCTTCAAGTTAAATCTCACTTTTGGATACATTCTTCGCCATAAAGAGACAGACCAGCTCCGTTATTATTATCCCAGTAATAATACCCGGGTGTTTGACCAGCCTTTCACCATTATCCATCGCCCGTCCCTGAACACGGTACTGGAAAAATTAGAAAACTTGGATAGTTTGGAGTGGATACGACAACAGCGCCCCAACACAAAATGGCAAGTGGAGATGATAACAAATGTTACGTTTTACGTCACTAAAATGATCGATCACCCTATCGGCGCTCCCATTCATCTCCCGGACTGGTTGAAGCACAGAGAAGGCATGTACGCTTTAGTCGGTGGAAACCATGGGCCCTACACCGATCGGAAATGTTTATTTCGCTGCCTGGCTATCCATCTCAACAAACGTCCACCCACACATTGTGATAAATTGGCCAACTGCTATTGGGAAGACTACTTACGTGAAAAGAACATGGAAAAACAGCACTTCCGCGGGATCCCGTTATCACAGTTGGATGTGGTGGAAAATTTATTCCACGTCAACATTGTCGTATACAAATTAGAGCAACACGTGGATGATGACAACGCTGACGACCCACAACTCATCGCCCGACTCGTACAGCGTTCCCCGGGAAAATACGACACAACCATGACATTGAATTTGTACGAAACGGACACTGGCGGGCATTTCTCGTACATCACGAACATCAACAGGTATGCCCAGTCCTACATCTGTAGTAAATGCCAGCGCGTGTTTGACCAGTCTAAGGACTTACATCGACACGAGAAGAGTTGTGACCAGACCACCAAAACGGAAATTCCCCGGCGGCGTATTCCACAACAAGCCCACCATCTTTGAAGACCTGGCAGATGAGGGTATCGATGTGCCCATGGACCAGCGTTATTTCCCGTACAGAGCGTGCTATGATTTTGAAGCCCTATTAGAACCCATGGAAAAGGTATCGGCTAAAACTCAATGGACTCAGCATCACATTCCTTTGAGTGTGAGTATTCACACCAACGTACCCGGTTACGACACGGCCCCGGTGTGTTTCGTCTCTAACGGGGACCCCCATGAACTGATTACACGAATGATGGACTACCTTGAAACCCTCAGTCAAGTCAGTGCGGCACATCTCGCGTCGACTATCTACCGTGATGTATTAGCGGCACTTGATGCACGTATTCCAACATTGAATGGGGAGGAGGAGGACGATACCGATGACGAAGACGAAAGTGAGGAACGCAAACCACCGAAACCCTATGCGCAGAAACTGAAACTGTGTTTATTGGAATACATGAACCAATTACCCGTCCTTGGATTTAACTCGGGCCGGTATGATTTGAACTTAATCAAAGAATTCTTGTACCCGTACCTCGCTAAAGCTGGGAATGTGAAATTCATTATTAAGAAGACCAACAATCACGTCGCTCTATCCACAACTTCACTCCGATTCTTAGATGTACGGAATTACCTGGCGCCGAATTACAGCTATGAACAGTGGGTGAAAGCGTACGACTGCGCGGAGAGGAAAAGTTGCTTTCCCTACAACTACATGACGAGTCTCGAGCATCTGGACGAAACCCAGTTACCACCCCAGGAGGCCTTTTACAACGATCTCAAAGGAGAAGCATTATCTACCACCCTGTATACCGAACTGCAACAGGTGTGGGTCCGTGAAGGAATGCAAACTCTCCGGGATTTTCTCATCTATTACAACAATTTGGATGTCATCCCTTTTCTGGAAGCTACCGACAAAATGTCCGTCTTCTACCGAGATATGGGTGTCGACGTATTCAAAGACTGTGTTAGCATCCCCGGTCTGACCCTGCGATATCTGTTCCAGGATTTACCCACGTTCTTCGCTCTCGTCGATAAGAAAGACGCCGACATGTTTGACTGTTTGAAGGGAAATATCGTAGGCGGCCCCAGTATTATATTCCATCGGTACCATGAGAAATAGCTGACCCATATCCGAGGAGAAAAATTGTGTGAGAAAATCATAGGATTCGACGCCAATGCCCTCTACCTATCGTGTTTGAGTAAACCTATGCCGGCCGGTCATTATACGCGGTGGCTCCCTGAGGGTCGAGAATTCAGAGCTCATCGATCTACGAAACATCAAGCAGAACAATGGCTGGATTGGGAAAGTCAGCGACGAGGCGTCACTATCCGTCACCAAGGCAACCACACAGAAAAGCGAATTGGAGATCGGCGCCTTCCCGTGGGCGGATTTGCTATCATCAATACAGTACCGACCGTGTTTCAATTTCACGGCTGTTATTGGCACGGTCATGAGTGTTCGTTCGCGGGAGGGCGCTATAACGAGCGCCGTGGACTGACCCCGACCGCCTTACGTGAAGAAGTACAGCAGAATCGAGATTACATTTGTGGACTGGGCTATGCCTATGAACAGCTATGGGAATGCGAATTCCACCACATGCAACGTCGTCAACCTGAGTTATACTCGTTCTTACACGCTCACGACCGACTACTGGATTACCGGACTGTTATCACCATGACCGACATCCTACGTACTGTTGAGACGGGAGACCTCTATGGATTCGTGGAATGTGATCTGCACGTCCCTGACCACTTGAAAGACACGTTTGGCGAATGTCCACCCATCTTCAAAAACACCGAAGTGAGTCGAGATGATATCGGAGCCCATATGCGCACATACGCTGAAGAACACGACTACCTAACGCGACCACAGCGTATGTTGATCGGCAGCATGTTTGGCGAAAAAATCTTGCTCGGTACCCCTCTGCTTCAGTGGTATATGCGGCATGGACTGGAAATTACGAAAATATACCAAGTCATAGAATTCACCCCCCAGGCTTGTTTTGAGAAGTTCGCGAACGACGTGACTACTGCCCGTCGCCAAGGAGACGCCGACCCCAGTAAAGCCATCATCGCGGAAACGATGAAATTACTTGGGAACAGCGGATATGGAAAAACCGTAACCAATCAGGACCGTCACGTGACCGTGAACATTTGTACCACGAAACAAGCCCGCAAAAAAGTGAATTCGCCGCTATATCGACACATGGAGATGATTGACGACACCACCTACGAAGTGATGTCAGCCAAAAAGACCATCACCTATAACCTGCCGCTCCAAATAGGATGTATGGTGTACCAGCTGGCCAAACTGCGAATGCTGGAATTCATATACGATTTCATGGGCGTGTATTTCGACCCATCCGATTGGCAATTGATAGAAATGGATACCGACTCAGCATACATGGCCGTTTCCAACCCGGACTGGGAGTCACTCGTCAAACCAGAATTACGTGCACAATATGAGGCGGAACGGGACCAGTGGCTACCCCCGACGCGACCACTACACCTACGACAAGCGGACGCCCGGCCTGTTTAAACTAGAGTGGAGCGGTGATGCCATGATCGCCCTGTGTTCGAAAACTTACTTTTGTGACGGTGATGACAACAAATTTAGTTGTAAGGGGGTGAGTCGACGCGACTCCAACATCAGCAAGGCCCTGTACCTGAATGTCCTCCAGAGCCAGGCCAGTGCGAGTGGCACTAACCGAGGTTTCCGTATCATCGACCACCAGATGCGATCGTATACCCAGGAACGGGACGCCTTCACATACTTTTACCCCAAGCGCAAAGTCCTGCCCGATGGTGTGACTACAACCTATCTTGACATTTAGAGTGATAAATACCAACACTGCGAATATTCCACTGGACTAACGAACTGTTCTATAATTCAATTTTAATGGATATCAAACGCCTTTGATAAGACAGTTATATGTTCTATGTGTACTGATGATATTACGTGTATACGGTGAGTGAAGACTCGTCCAACACGCATAGATTAAGTTTATTACTATAAGTTCTATGTAGCGCGCTGCGGCCGGGGGAAACCCCCCAGGCAGGGTGTACATTCCGTGGGACTACTTTTCTGCCCGCGGAGGAAGACCGCATCACCGCGGATGAATACATGGAACTATTTTTGACCTGCAAAGGCTATTTTGAACCAGAAGGCAGACGCCGCCATCTTGGATATGTCCCATAATGCACCGGGGCAAAATACTCGCTTCTGATTGGACGAGAGCTCTGTGACGTCATCGATGACGTCATCTCATTTGCATAAATGGTAAGGAATTTCAGCTTTTACTACTACTACCGCGCTTGTTTTGAATAAGCATGTCGGTATCCCAAGCTTGCAGTTTTTGCTTTGACTTCCGCTGTTGATTTCAACTTGACATCAAAGCAGTTGGGTCCGCAATGAAATTCAATCCTGTCATATCTCATACCTAGCAGCGGATTGGCCTAATCAACTGGCTTAGTGATAGCCAAGTTGACATGGCTTCGTTCGTTCCTACTAGTATAGGAACGAACGAAGCCATGTCAACTTGGCTAGCTTAGCGAGTTCACTGATTGGGTTGATTTAGAGGAAACCTCTTGATCTATTTATATCCAGAACTCATATGGGTAACTAACCAAACCAGTGTATCGATCCTAACAGATCGATCGATACACTGGCTCGCAAGGATGTGTATCAATGGACACAAAAAATCATGATTTTTAACAATTTCATGATTTTGGGGGTCACAGTGACCTTGACCTACATTTTGGTCTGTGACACAACGTGTCCCCCTTATGTATCTACGGACACAAAAACTAGAGCCTTAGGCACTGAAACGGGGCTATTTAAATGTAAAATAAGCTATTGGAATAATTCCACTAACTCTTTGATGTTCCATCTCATGATGAAGAGCCATACTTGTAGTCTCACACATTCCTCTCAACTAGGATCTCTAGTGCATTAGTGTAATTGTACACATATATATATTAAAAAAATAACTTGTGACCGCTGGGACAGACATTTATTATGAAACCAACCTGATGAAGTGATAAAATAATGTCTTCTCCGCATGTTACCAATATTTGTAAAATATTTCACTTTTTTTAGATAATAATAGAAAGCATATCCTTCAGGAGTAAATGACAATACGAAGCTGCGCATCTGAAAATCCCTCGGCCCTGGGTACATTCATAATGTACTCAATTTGAACCAAGATGTCAGGAACACCAAGCAGTCAAGTCACAAATGTACAGATTATCAAAAAATTTTGCAATTAGAAATGAGCCCTAAGGTTTCCGTCCAATCAGAGAAACTGGTATTCATTACATAAGTTTCTTGATGCATCAATGATGTATACCAAATTTTACATTGAGCATTTGAACGGTATTAGAGACAGAGATCATTAATGATTTCGCATAAATTAAAGATGGCCGCTCATCCTTCACGCCACTCAGAGGAACTGATGTGGTTATTCATTGAAAGTCTCTTGATACATTGATGCTGTATACCAAGTTTCGTATAGAACACTGAAATGGTATTAGAGATATACATCATTAAAGATTTTGAATAAATTAAAGATGACCACCAAGGTTTCCGCCCAATCAGAGAAACCAGAACTGTCATTTGTCGTAAGCCTCTTGATGAATCGATGATGTATACCAAATTTTACATCGAGCACTTGAACGGTATCAGTGAACGAGATCATTAATGATTTTGCATAAATTAAAGATGGCCGCTCATCCTTCCCCCCACTCAGACGACCTTATGTGGTTATTCAAATGTAAGTCTCTTGATACATCGATGCTGTATACCAAGTTTGGTATAGAACACTTAAATGTTATCAGAGATATATATCATTAAAGTTTTTGCATAAATTAAGGATGGCCGCCAAGGTTTTCAGTCAATCAGGTCCCGATTCAAAGTATCTGGATGTATCGATGATGTATACCAACTTTCATATAAAACAATTGAATGGTAACAGAGATATGTATCATTATCGATTTCGCATAAATTAAAGATGGCCTCCAGGATTTCCAGCTAATCAGAAAAGCCGGTTTGGTAATTCATTGAAAGTTGCTTGATGTATCGATGATGTATACCAACCTTCGTGTTGAACAGTTGATTGGTTTCCAAGATAGGATCATTATCCATTTTGCATAAAATTAAAGATGGCCGCCAAGGTTTTCACCCTATCAGGTCCCAATTCAATAGGATTCTGGTCCTTGACTAGGTAAATAAGCAAACCAAATTTGGAATTCTTCAGTGGAACCTTTTTCCGGCTATCTCGCTCACGTACGGACGTACGGACAGACGGACATACAAGACGACGACAATACCCCATGGCCAAAATTGGCCGAGGGGTAAAAAATGAGTATTGAGATACAATGTAAAATCCTCATGGTTAGATGGACTGGAGCTATGCTGGGATGCATCCTCTCATGGCATCATACTATATACATGTACCTCCTGCCAGCACACCCCTAGTATATTACAGTTCTATTTGGTTATCTCCCCTGTCACCTTACAGTTTCAAACACAGTGTGTCTGTGATATGCAGAGCTCTTTCTGTAGATCAGGGGAAAATGCTTGCAACATTCCATGAATATTTCAGAAGCAGACTGGAAAGAAAACATTTCTGAATACAGGGAAATTATTATGTAAATGATTTGACCACCACTGGATTTTAGAAACTTACCATAAAAAATAAATGCAGAGGGTCTTGAGGGGTAAGCTTAAAAGGCGAAAATTCCAAACTGTAACTCAACACAAATATTTCATGAAAATATAAATGAATACAGGCAAAGTGAAATATCCCATTGTTTTCTACAATGAATTACACTTATACTGGTATTATTTAATACTAAATTACTGCCCAAACACGCTTTCTAATGAGAATGAGTTATGAGTTAGTCCCACAAAATCACTCAACATGCGCCTCTCAAAATCTGTGGTTTAGCAGACGACATATTTTGAGTAGGAAAGTAGTGCCACTGGAAAATTAATGAAAACATGCATAAAATTTGATAAATGGAAATGTAACTTAAACATATCAGACCGGCAACTATATGCGAACATTAAAAACACAGAAACCTGGACACTCTAAGGAAGGAAGTTTCAGACCTCTTTCTTATCGTGTAAGAACTCTATCTTTTGCTGTGTTAGCAAGACACAGAGCCGGTGCTCAAGTTTTTCCTGACTATAAGACAGGACCATTAGTCCCTACGGGCCTAGATCGCCCCGTGAAAAGTTATTTTTAATAATTTCCTGATTTTGGGGTAACAGTGACCTTTGACCTTCGACCTTGACCTAATTTTGGTATGCGACACTTTGTTTCCCCCTATTGAATCCACTCACATGAAAATAGAAATTTTTGATGATTTCCTGATTTTTCAGTCGCACTGACCTTTGACCTCTGACCTTGACCTAGATTTGGTATGCAACACATCGTTCCTCCCTAGGGCAGCCATTCACCATAAATCAGAACTGAAGATAGAAAACTGTCAATGATCAATCATTTCCTGATTTTTAGGCAACAGTGACCTTTGACCTCTGACATTGACCTCAATTTCGGTGCGCGACACATCGTCTTCACCTGGTGTATCCACTCACAAAAAAGTGCAACTGTGGATGGAAAACATTCACAGATATAGACCGGACACGAACACTTCAGTGATTCCGTTTTTCAGGCCAGTGACCTTTGACCTCTGACCTTGACCTGCATTTTGGTACGCGACACATCGTCTCCCCATAGGGTATCCACTCACCAAAAATTGGGACTGTAGATAGAAAACGCTTCCAGATATAGACTGGACACGAGGGACGGACAGACGGACGGACACACGGACGGAAACCGCCATCACATAATACGTCCGCCTTTTGGCGGGCGTATAAAAATGGACCAACAATTAAGCTTACATATATGATAGCCCTGGTAACCTCAGGTCGAAAGTAAAACAGTTATCAACGATTGAGAATATATTATGAGATAATGACATAAGGGCGCTAGGAATGACGAACCGGAGCTCAAGCGGCCAGTCAGGTTTCGGTGCACCGCCAGGTGCCATCGAGGCCAAACAGCATTATTCAGCATAGGTACGGTATACCCAAATGTCAGTACAAATCCAGAAGATATCTGAGGCATATTTGAAATTCGATTATAATCAGTCAACTGGGATAGGCTTCTAGTCAGTCACCAATTGCACATGCATTATGAATTTGGAGAGCCTTCACTCCTTTAAAAATTATTGCCTAAAGCTACATTTAACCTTTATAAAACAGGTGAAGGTCAGTCAATTTCATTAGGCTTCTGATCCATCACCAGCTGCATATGTGGTATGACCAGAAAGATGGAGTCAGACAGAGAAACAGACCGATAGACAGACAGACAGATGAACAGACAGAGAGATGACATGGACAATTCAGTTCCATTTGAGGCATCATTACATATTATTTATCTTCAAAGTCTAAATATTCTGTCAAAATGCACCAGAACACACCATTTTACTTAAATTATATATAAAATTTCCCATATAGCAGGAATGTAGAAGTTCCACTTCAAAAATCTTTCTACTTTTTCAGTCTAAAAGATAGTTAACAGTTGTAACTATGCTATCAAAATGCAATGGTATGCGACATTTCATATCTCGAGTTTCAAATAAATTCTGGGGACCTCCACATAAAACAAAAAAACAAATGATCATTAACTGAGTGATAATTTGGGATTTTGCTCATTGAAAATTGGACAGAATGCATCTCCAGACATCTGGAGACTAAAGGAATGTAATTGGGATAGCCATACACCACTGAACAGGATCAAATTATTATTATCAGTATTGCAGAGAGAAATAACACTGATTCTGGAAAGGAAGTGTTTACTTTGTTGACACAAGCACTAGTCCCCTTATGTAAAGTGCATTATGCAATTAGTTAACCACTTCAGGTTTTATTATCTGATTGGTCAACATACAGGCATACACTAGGTAGGCTTGCAAGGCAAAGTTGAATATCAGTGTTACAGTAGGTCTATTTGACCAAAATGTCATGAATTTCTTGAATCCTTGTAATTCTCCAAACAGTATCACACTATACTGATGGCAGCATATTTTCTCTGGCAGCATTTTTCTGTGTAAGCATTGTCCGATGTAACCTAGATTTAGATATATTTAGCGGTCAATACCCCATTGCCACATATTCGCCAGTGCTAACAGCACCAATGCTCTTTCAATCTATTTTTAAACCATAATGTTAATAAAATTATGAATTGTAAAAAAGAATGTATAATGAAATATAAATAAAGCATTATGTTGATGGGTCGCGAAATCCATATGGGAGGTCAATCCTTTGTCTAACAAGATCACAATAATAAACTTCATGAAGAGCCAATAAATTGCACTAGATAAGTTTACTTTCTATAGTGCTACCCAATGATGAACAAATATCACGAAACTACATGATAAAGCAAAATCCTCAGATCTGGCCTGGGGAATGTAGATATTGGACTGAAGTCATGAGAATTTCACGTATTTAAAAAAAATGGTCATTTGGCTTACAAGGGATGTGAATTATAACACTGGGAATGTTATATTCATGTTAGGCAAATTAGAATTACTTTTCCTTGATTCAAAGAAGTAAATTTCCATTTTGTGAAAAAAATTCTTCTTTTTTTGAGATGCAAAAACGCGCCTTCATTATTTCGTCAACACCACCAAAATCTTGTCAGTCCTTTGCCCATCAGGTTACACATGTCTATAGCATCACTTAGTGATGACCAAATACCACAAAAACAACACCATCAAAATCTTGTCAGTCTTTTGTCTATCTTGCAAGATCATTATACCCAAATTTCATCGAAATCAAACAAGTTGTTCAGAAGATATCATGTTACACATGCCTATAGCGTCTCTTAGTGATGACCAAATACCACAAAAACAAGCAGGTGAAATCTAAAGCCCTAGGGAGATGGTACATAAGAGTTCAATGGAAAAAAATTTAATCATGATAATGGTTATGGAGGTTTTGACGTGAAGTCAGATAATTGAAATTTTTCATCTAAATGGCAATTTGGTTTGCACCGAAAGGGAATTATCATGTCGTCAATCCTACATTTATGCTTGGCAACCTAGAATAGAACAATTTTTAAATATTTCTTCAGGCGAATTGGTAAATTTTCATTTCACGAAAAAGTTCGTTTTTAGAGACGCAAAAAACGTGCCTTTATAGTTCTGCCAGCTAAACCAAAACCTTTTCAGCACATTGCCTAACCTTCAAGACCATTGTAATGAATTTCATAGAAATCAAACAAGCGGTTCAGACGAAATCATCAGAGAAAGTTTTACTTATGCTCTGACTACAGCGCCACCTAGTGGTGAACAGCGGCAATCAAAACACAACTAGACAAATTTCCCAGGCCCATAAGGACATAGCACACAAAGTCTGACCTGAAGATATTTTAATAGCGGTTTCAGAGAATTCACATTTAAAGTCGCGGTGGCGGATCCGGCCGCCGGATGAAAACATAAGAGCATCCAATTTGTGGAAATGCTCTAATAAGTGATTACAGTTCTTCAATAGCTGGGGCGTTCATGAAAATATGTATGGTAACTGTATGAGAACATGAACCAGAAATTCCCATAGGATTGGCCCCGTCTGGCTGACACAGAGTTAGGGAATACATGAGTATTACGCCACAACAAACCGGTCAGACCAGCAGAGAGCGACGCTGAAGGAAAGAAATCCATCAAAAGCGAACATTTCTATTTAACCTGACAATTGCTGCCTGGAATAGGAGCCTATCCAACCAAATGAGTGAAGCCAATGACATAGGTCATGCATATATTCTGCATATACATGGTTTTGAGGAACTGGTGGAGTGGATTTCTGTGAATACAATTTCTGCAAGGATGGAAGCCTAGGTAATTTGAATTTCTTGCTAGCATATAATACATATGCCTTAAATTATTAATTTTTGTTTGCATTTACTGGATAAAGTTTTTGACAGGTAGAGATTTAGGACATCCTCTCGTGAGAACTCTCCAAGGCAACCCCAAAACCGTATCTATGCTCTAAAACAGAACCCCTCGGCTTTCCCCAAGTGATTGAGACCCATCTATGTGGGATGATCAAGATATAGTTGGTTACATTCAGGCATATAATAGGACAGAAACAGAAATTAATATATCTGTTAAGGGGCATAACTCTGTAAAGTATGGGCCGAGGGAAGCCACTTTCGATAGGCGTCTGACTTAGCAGTCTGTAAAATATGAACCGATACGAATAAGCTGTACCGAACATGGAGCTGCAGATATAACTTGTACATTCAACTACAGATAACAGAATCGGAGATTATTACATCCTAAAGGGGCTTAACTCCACAAGCCGAGGCGAGTAATCCTTTGTCTTCTTGTAGAATACCGCAATATAAATAAGTTTCCAAAATATAGTAGCTATACTGAACACAGTTCTGCAGATATAGTTGGCTACATTCAGGCATATAGGACAGAAATAGAAATTAATATATCTGTTAAGGTGTATAACTCTGTAAAATATGGGCCAAGCGGAGCCACTTTCGATAGGCGTCTGACTTAGCACTCTGTAAAATAAGAACCGAGATGAATAAGCTGTACCCAACACGGATCTGCAGATATAACTTGTACATTCAGCTACAGATAACAAAATCGGGGATTATTACATCCGAAAGGGGCATAACTCCATAAGCCGAGTCGAGTAATCCTTTGTTGGCTTGTGCATTACAACAATATAAACAAGTTTCCAAAATATAGTAGCTATACTGAACATTGCAGATATAGTTGGTTACATTCAGGTATATGGGAAAGAAAGAAAAAAAAAATATCTGTAAAGGGGCATAACTCTGTAAAATACCGGACGAGGGGAGCCATTTTCGATAGGCGTCGGACTTGGCACTAGATAAATAAGTGTAGAAAATTTGGTGGTTGTGTCTCAACCGGTTTTGCCTAAAATGCGGTAACGGACGTAAGGATGGACGGACGTACATGGCGACGACAATACCCGAGGCCAAAATGGTCGAGGGGTAAAAACTCTTGTGACAATGACTGCTGAAGGTATATAAAAATGTCAGAAAATATTTAACTTCAATAATACAGACCTGGGGATAGAAAATCTAGCAAAAAATAAGAGGCCAAATTATCTGCAGTAACTGAAGAATTTGACTTTTCTTCTTCTCAGGACCTGGGGCAGTTTAGTAACAACCCTGGCAACAGTACTACATTTGCTCAAATTGTCCACGGTATTATAACTTGATTATTAGCCCCCACAGGTCTACATAGTCCTGTGAAAATCCCACAAGAACCTAGAGCTAGTCTGAGTTTCTAAAGAATTATGTAGTCTGTCAACAACACAAGAAACAAAGCTGAATACGAGACATTTTATTCACTTAACAGTTTACATGGATAGGTTGATAATTATTGTACAAAATAAAATTGAAAATGCTTCAATAATGTACAGAAGACATGCAGTGAAAACAATAAGTACAAATTGTCCAGATTGGATACATTTTATTAGAAATTTGCTAAAAATGTGAAATTTGAGTTGTTTAGAATGAAAAGTAACGGCAGCTGAAATTGGGAACTGTTCAATCAAATTTTAATATATTTTTTTTCTGGTGTTAAATTTCTTATACTGACAGCGTGTCCAATGCTTTAATATGACAATTTCGTAGAACATTTATTGAGCGATTTTCCTGATGTGATAACCACAACGAATGATTATATAAAGATTATTCAAGAGAGAAGTATATACACATAGATATAGCAGATCTGTTAAAGCTCAATATCATATAAAAGAGCTACACTAAACATGCAAGTCTACGTTACATATCATGCATTACACAATTATTTATTACCCTATGTTAATACAATGCCAAATAATTCTAAATTGTAGCAATGCATTATAATAGCAGTATTTTATGTCAAGGGACAGAAAATAGAGGTAGAGACATTGAAGGCCATGAAAATGAAACAGCTGATTGACCGGTTACCTCCCCTACTTTCAGGGACTGTAATATGTTTCCCCCCAGCTAAGTGTCGTTATTATGCAACAAATTTGACGCTGGGTGTATTCTAAATTTCAACTCATTTTCGGAGAGTGGAAAAGAAACGGTCTTGACAACAAACCAGTCTCCATATTGGAAAGAAGTGGAGGTATCCATACTACAAAAACACTACTAGATCTACATATATGTGATAACCATTTTGAACTTGGATAATATTTTGGGCATTGGGAGGCCGATTTACTCACTTCATGGTCACAATCAATGTGGCGTAAGAATTTCCCATACTAGTAAAAATGTCTCCAGTAACGATAAGTTGAAATTCTGTGACTTCTGGGGTCATGGGTGAAGGTCATGATCTTGAGATATTTCACACACTCTTCAGAAATCTAGGTAAATCATGAGTTAGATGTTGTATTGGCTATATTGATTATATTTGTCTCTACTTATCATCAAAGGTAGTCCATTCTGAACCCGTCACTAGTTTTTCGATGTTTTCTCTAACAACAGGACAAAACGATGTTAGTCATCAAAACTGGTATTGAACTGGTTCCCGGACTGATTAGGTGGGTATTCTCATAGGAAGGTAGGGAAAATAGAACAATTTAAAATTACCTGAAACACCCCTCAAAGCTAAAATGAAGCCCATTTTATCCTTTTAGTTGAAGGTTCAAGAAATTTTTCGAAGTGGAAATTCCCCTTGATGTGGTGATAAATTTTCTAGTGAATATGCCATTATTTTTCGCCGAGATAAGGAAAATGAATTGACGGAATAATTGGTTGTCAAAGAAACAGCCATCTAAGAGATATTCATTTTATTCATAATCTGTTTGACTAGATGCTATCAATATTCTCTATATAAGACTACATGAATCTATGGGGCCTACATGTTAAATCAACATGCCGGACATACGCATACATCCAGCTAACAAACTTCACCTATAGATTTGATTTTCAGTTCTCAGTCAAGCATTGTTATCTATATATCTCATTTACTATGGGTTATAGCGAGAGGGGGTGAAAACAACTAAACGATTAAAAGTAATATAACTTCTGGTTATGAAAACAATACTGTGGAAAAATATATGGAAGAAAAATGTGATGAAAGCGATCTAAAATTGTCAACAGGACATCCACAGCAGAAAATTACCTCCCTTGGTAATAATTATCTCTCTTTGTAAGTCAATATAATATTATTATTTCCATATTTGGAAGTCTCCTTTCAACTGCCTGCCAAATATTTTCAAGGACTGGACGAGTAAAATACTGAATCCAATGGGTAATCTATGGCTGTCATTGATTTGGCAACTGCAGCCACATGTACTCTAGTTGGCTTGTGAAATATATGCACTACTTCTGTCATGTCCATCAAAGATACAATGGACGTGAAGCATCAGTGGAGCAAGGAGAGGATCTCCCAATTCTGAAATGAACTGTTCTGTATGTTGTAACCAAATCTAATAACACAAGTAACAGCAGAGGTTGGCAGTAATATTATTCATGGGTTTTTCAATTATTCTTCATTTCTTCAGACTTCTCCCACATGTTAATTACTTGTAATGAGAGAACCAAAAACAAACTTTACATAGTAAATCACAGTAGGAAGCTGCCAAATCTCATGTTCCTGAAATAAAATTCAGTGAAGATTTAAATAAAACTGTGAGTTGTACAATACTATATTAAAAGAGTCAATTGACAGGGTCGCTCATCCCTATAAAATGAACCATGCCATATTATAAAAAAAAACTTGGATCCATAACCATTCCGGGAAAAAGGGGTGAAGGCTGTACGTTGGTAGAAGAATTTTTTTAACACCAAAGATTGTGTTGGAGTAACTAAATATGTAATATGATAAGGTCCCTACACCAATGAGTTAAAATACTGTAAGATCCATATATTGACATATATATGTTTACATATATACAAAAATTATTTGAATACAATCTTTACGCATACATATTCTCTGTAACTCTTAATTGTAATGTATCTGAGAACTGTAGACCTTTAACTACCAGTAGAGAAATAACAGGACAACATGAATAATAATAATAATAATAATAATCAAACAAAACAATAAAAATAACATCAGTCCAGTTTGAATTGTTTATCCAGGTGTATTATATTGAGAAAAATACAGACTATTAATCCTTTCCCCATTTTGAATTTCTGAATACATTGAATCGAGACGAAATAAAATATTTTTTAGTTTAGGTGATACAATATAGGCTATAATATGAAATAAAATCTCCACTCAAGTCATACCAGTAAATATAAAATTAAATTTGGATACTTCAAGTAAAATTTGAGCTGTGTAATATAGTTCTCTATTTCAGTTTTGAATAAATCAATTTGCGATGAATTTTAGAATGCTTTTCGCTTTTGAGTCTTATGATCTGTAAATAAACATCAAATAACATTGGTAACCAAGGGCTAACATTCGTTTGCTAGGAGTTCAAATTTGATCGAGAGGGTAGAACGTTGTGGGGTTCTACTTTTTCTCGCAACATTTCACCTTTCCTACCAACAAAGTATCACAAAAATATGATTCACAGACATTTAATGGGAGTTTTTTTATGGGCAATGAGTGTAATGCTTGACATACAGAATATGTAAAACAACATGATTGTTAACCTAATGGCACAGCGTTTGATTGTTCAAATACCCATACCAAATTCTAACTCCTGTCTATAAAAGCAGGGGTGAATTTGCGCCATAGAATTAACATGTGTGTGTAAGATACACGTATCAGCAGAAATCTCCTGTTTCGCATGAAATGGAAGGCAAACAAGATTCCTCTTATTCACAAGAAAATACGACAAAGTAGGCTATGTATCAATTTTCAATATCCGAGTTGAAGTAGACCGAGTGACTTTCCATTATGTTGTCCTGACGAAATTGATTACGGAGTGATCATCTGACTAACTATGACGTAGATAAAAAACCCAGTTCGTTTAATGCTGCCGTTGCTTCTTGTCACAGAGAATTATCTCCCATCAAACACTATTGGCGTCGAGAGCCAAGTTTCATCGACTGAAAGAAAGAAGAGATATCAGATTTTAGGAAAAACATTTCTAACTCTAGCCCTGAAAGTGATCCAATCAGAGTATCATCTCATAGATATATAACAATTACTTTTCTGTGCTGATTGTCTGGAGATATATTTTTTTCTGACAAGAAAAAAAATACATCAATAAATTAAAATAAGATAATTTAGGGCAAAACTGCACATTTTGTCTTCCTCATCTTCTTGATGCGTGGCAACTCAAAATACACTGCTCCACTTCAATTGTGGCAGTGCTTTTAGTCACAAGAAAATTCAGTAATTATTCAATAAATAACAAGTTTAAGGGGAGACGTAGGTTGACTTGGGCGCATATGCTGGATCTCTAGTTCTGCTAGACCTAGGACCATGAAATTTTGTACAGGTGCAGGGACGGATAAGATATGATTGTATGCAAATTTTCAGGGTGGTCACGTGACTAGAACCACACCAGCAGCGCTAGACTGGACCCAGTCCCTGTTTCATAATGTATTTTAAAGGGGAAACAACAGGAAGTAACTCTGCCTATTAAGAAATGCTTGAAACAGGGACTGGACGGAATGTCACAAGGGAGCTAGCTTTGCAAAAAAAACAAGCTGAGTAGCTAGCAGGTCCCCCGCCAAAAAGCTTGTCTGGAAATGGGCTTCTCACACACACGGGATAGAATCACCATATAAATTTTGTGTGATGGTAAATTGTTGCTAGGAGTGTGGTGTTGTTGATGTGAAGGAGATATAATTGTGAAGGACAATGTTGCAAATTGTCTATGGAAGAAAGGGGACAGGGCGATCGAGAAAGATCATCCGGTGGCATAGTTGTGCCGAAAAATGAGTGACTTTCTTCTGAGATCCCAGCCATCCGCTGAGTTTGAAGTTAATCGGTTGAATTGTTCTTGAGATATCGCATTCACAACATTTTGGGGATGGATGGAATCTAAGATGACTGACAGCGGCCATCTTGGATAACGCAGTTTGGTGAAAAACAATCCCAGCCATCTTCTCACTGATGTGAAGTCACCCCCCAAGTTTGAAGTTGATGAGTTGAATTGTTCTCGAGATATCGCGTTCACAACATGGTTGGGACGGACGGAAAATGTCACACCATTGTGAAGCCATCCCAAGTTTGAAGTAGATCGGTTGAATTATTCTTGAGATATCTTGTTAACAATATAGTCGACGGCGGCCATCTTGGTTAACGCAGTTTGGTGAAAAACAATTCCAGTCATCTTCTTATTGATGTGAAGTCACTCCCCAGATTTGAAGTTGATCGGTTGAATTGTTCTCGAGATATCGTGTTGCATGCAATCTAAGATGGCTGATGGCGGCCATCTTGGTTAACACAGTTTGGTGAAAATCAATTCCAGTCATCTTCCTATTGATGTGAAGTCACCCTCCAAATTTGAAGTCGATCGGTTGAATTGTTCTCGAGATATCGCGTTCACAACATTTTTGGGATGGTTGGAATCTAAGATGGCCAACGGTGGCCATCTTGGATAACGCAGTTTGGTGAAAAGCAATCCCAGCCATCTTCTCACTGATGTCAAGTCACCCCCCAAGTTTGAAGTCAATCGGTTGAACTGTTCTCGAGATTTCGCATTCACAACATTTTTGGGATGGTTGGAATCTAAGATGGCCAATGGCGGCCATCTTGGATAACGCAGTTTGGTGAAAAGCAATCCCAGCCATCTTCTCACTGATGTCAAGTCACCCCCCAAGTTTGAAGTCAATCGGTTGAACTGTTCTCGAGATATCGCGTTCACAACATTTTTGGGATGGTTGGAATCTAAGATGGCCGACGGCGGCCATCTTGGATAACGTAGTTTGGTGAAAAACAATCCCAGCCATCTTCTCACTGATGTCAAGTCACCCCCCAAGTTTGAAGTTGACGAGTTGAATTGTTCTCGAGATATCGCGTTCACAACATGGTTGGGACGGACGGACAGACGGGTAGCATTTCCAAGTCCCCCTCCCACTTACGTGGCGGGGGACCGTGGCGAGGGACAAAAAATATACTGTGCATTTTTTGTCACCAATGGAAGCTCCGTATTCTGACCCCGCCCCCAACTCAAAAGATTTGATTGGTCCGGTCATATACGCATGCTGGAATGAGAATGACGTTACTACCATGACCTCATAATGGGAATGACGTTACTGCCGAGACGTCACAGTATGGCGTTAGAATGAAATTGATACAAATCTTGCGACCGAAGGTAAAAACATGTCAATCGTCCAGACTAACCACGCCTCCACATGGAATCATTACACGATGAAACCATCAAATCATCCAATCTCTATTTCAAAAAAAAAAAATCCATTTTTTTTTCCATTTTATTTATTTACTTATCAAACGTATATATGTTTATTAAAGATCATTTTATTATTATTAAATAGTACATATGAAATAGAGACTCATCCAGTCTACAGCAGCGCCACCTGGACATTTTCGATAAACGCCACGAGAAAAATTGTTTGACCTGCGTTTTGATTTTTATTGCACAAACATTTATATTTTACATTACGGAGCGTGTATGCACATTATTAGAACATTTTTATATGGTATTATGGTGATAATCATTGATTTACACAACTACACAGTTGATAATACTAAAAATTGCCACAAAAGGTTCCCAGGTAACAGCCACATAACATAATTTCCCACTGAAAACCATTCAATAATGTGTGTTCATATCGTAGGAATAATCCCTGAATTTTTCTTGAAAATCCATAAATAAATAGCGGCAAAAGATTTTTCCTTAGGAACGATTTCAGCCGGAAAACTGATATTAGGCCGTTGTCAGTTGATAGGTTGTTTCGCATGAACCGCCCGCATCAATATTTTGGAGATAAATAATGCCGCATGTATTTTAATTATCATCAATTATTGGCTGTAAAAAAATAAGCAAGCAAATCCACGAAAACGCATGAGCTGACTGTGCCGTCACAGCGCGGAAACGACCCAAAAGCCGGCATTTTGGTTCACCTTCTTGGGGAAATCCTAATTTCAAAATGAGGCACATGCAGTCCCGGCATGCATCTCTAGCGGGGATTCCCTCGTGTTGAGCATGTAGCAGTAAAAGTTTTAACTCCGACAGTTTTGACGGTTGCGTACCAAAGCCAGCATGGTTTTAGTTAATGGATCACTTGTTTCCTCATCAACCAGTCAGTACATCGTGCTGAATTTAACCATCCATTTCTCTGATGAAACGCTTTTGAGCGAAGTGGTTAAACGCTTCACGTCTTCACTCCCGACAACAACGACGACGACACAAGCTGTCGACCTGCACGTCAATGAAATACATTACTCGTACAGCTAATGGACGACAGACATACAAAATCCGTTGCCCTGGACAGAGAATCCCTATCTTCAGCCAGTGTAGAAAAAATAAAAGAAGATTTAATTAAGCGGCGACTCCTGACGTGTAAAAATTCGGGTAATAAATTCTGCAGATATCATTAACAGTAGTCACAAGTAAGAGTTGTTTCCCTTGATTTCTGTTCATACAATGTGTGTGCATTTGAGTTTTACTATCTACCATAATTATTTACAGAATGTTACAATTAAATTAAAGCAAACTTAAAATGTCTCATTACAGAATAATTATATTTTTCCTGCCCGCATGGAATAAATGAAGAAGTTAAAATCAATATGATAATTACATGTATCTCTACACATTGTCATATGTTGAGTTGATCTATGGAAGATATTTTGATTTGATATGGAATGAGTCGACGATGGAAAATTTACCTTAATAATTAATAATTATAGCATCTAGCATGTATGTTTTAGCAGGAGAAGGTCATGCTAAACAGCCATAACCATTTGCTAGCCAAATGGTTGGGTGTACGCCATCAAAGTGGCGCTCTGGAGCGTAAAAACTGTAGTTTTATTCGGTTTCTACAGCCACGAGTCGTTTCTACTATTTCCTCGACAACTTGGCGCGTTCCAACGATACAAAAATTGTACATATAGGCATGATGTTTCTTCCACGCTTCAAACAGTTGAAGCGATCAAAGATCCGCCATTTGACTCTGAGCGGTTGCTAAGAAAGTGACCGAGCGCATGCCCAGACACTCCAATAGACGTCACTCGGGATGCTCCGCTATCCCCCGAAGTGATATGGTAATGAGCTTTCGCCATAAAAGGATGTTTCCGAGACCCCGAGCCGTATGATAATGAGCTTCTGCCATATATGGATGTTTCCGTAAGAGTTCTACTATATTTTCTCTCAGGAATCCACCGGATTGAGGCGGAGATTGCCCATCTAACCCAAATTCAAGTTACAGCTCGGAACTTCCGCTTTCCAACGATGTGCGGACATATGCGGCAACAACAACAATGCCAACAATAAAAGGCTGTTGTCAACGACCAAAACTTGCTGTTTTCAGCTGTTTTTGGCGAATAATGACAAGAGACAGTTTAACATTAAACTATTTTCAATGATCTTGTCAGTCAATAAATTTATTTATGTGAATTTGGGCACATTATGGACGTAAAAAATACAAAATCTCATTTTCCATTTTTTTATTGATCAACCCTGATATGTCAACCTGTGTCTTAAGGCTGAAGTGTCAGACTAAGTAGCGGGGAAAGAAAACCTGACTGGCTGACAACTGTGATTGGCTATATTGAGTTAGTTTTTCTGACGGGCGAAATCTCAAGTTGAAGGCATGGTGTATGAACACCTGAATTGACGCAAACAGGCATAATATATCGTTTCCTTTAAAAATTGATCAGCAGACTCCCAGATCAAGAGAGAGAAGCATGCAGTGTTAATAGCCATATTATTTAATTTGTACAGAGTTGTCTCACCTTGCTGATGTTCACACCAGTCAGACCTTCGACTACGCTGGGCAACTTCTCCATAATGGCCATGACCTCACCAGTCAGTTTGAGCGCTCCGACATCACCCTTCCCACTTGATACCATCGTCACCTTCTTGGTGTTGGTCAAGGGTGCGGAGATTTCTGCGGCAATCTGTTCAGGGAGATTGGAAGCAAGTTAAACTCAACAAACATCATAGTCCATGAAACAATACTTCTTGCTCGGGCCAAGTTGAGAAAGAGAGTCTGAGCCTATCTTACACAACAGAAACCTGGAACATACCAATATCTTCCAACATGTCAACTGCAATGATTGGTTCTCAGTTAAGGAATTCAACCAATCAGCACCATTTGTAGATCCCTTATTGGGAGGCAAGGAATAGTTTCCTGCAACGTTCTTCATCAAGTTTTATTCCAGTACAGCATTCTCAAGCTACTCCCCCTTGCGGGCACTCTTAAACATAATATTTTATGAAGATGGGTCGAACTTATGTCGAAAAAATGAGAAAACAGTGAAAAGTGTGCGGCCTGACCTTGGGTAGACACTCGAGTACCATGTCCACCATAGCAGCCTCTTGGTAATCCTTCCAGGCATCTGCTTTCTTAGCCATCTGTTCAGCCTCGGCCTTGGCCTTAGCTTCAATAGCATAAGCCTCTGCTTCACCTTTGATCTACAAAATACACCAATGAAAATCTTAGCAATGGCATGGACAAGTTTCAAATGTAAAAATAGCTAAGGGATATTTTGGACAGGAGAATAATTATTAACCCTCAAAAGGGCACAATATGGTATTGCATATATACACTATTAACAGATGAGCTCAAACCCTGAGTTTGCACAACATGTGATGGCATGTAACAACCAACCAATTGGACAGTTATATTTACTTACTCACACCAACAGCCTTATGGGCTTCAATATACACTAGTGCATGCCTAACTATAACCCTTTAAACATATTGTATTAACTATACTTTGACCTTGATGAAATAGGTCAAGGTTGGTCAACTAGAATGCTCTTCTAATTAATCATTAGTTGCATATTTACTGTAGTGTAAATTTGAAGACCCGGCCCATGATCTCTTGAGATACTGCAATAACTCAAATTTGACATCGATAAAACAGGCAAAGTTCAGTCAAATTTGAATGGCTTTGAGTCAACTTACAGTTGCATCTGTAGTTAAGTATGAGTTTGGAGAGGAACTTATCCTTCTAAATCACCAATACTCGAATTTGACCTAGATAAAATAGGTCAAGTTCAGTCATCTTTACTAGGCTTCTGACCCATCACCAGTTGCATACATATGAATTTTGAAAGCTTGGCTATAATCTTTCAAGAGATAATTTGTGTTAACAATCAAACTGGATAGACAGACACAAGCCCACAATACCCGTCAATGCAAGCGAAAATAAAGCACAGGACATCCTATCACCTCCATCAGAGGATATGAAACACACCAAGACCTTTTCACCTATATCTGTATTTGAAGAGAGCTATCTCATTCTGATTTGTGGGGGGTTTATTAGAAATGCCAGGTGTTTGTTTTCAGGCTTGCATTGGGCGAGGTAAAAATCAGTAGGCTTCACAATCCACATCTCTTAACTGTACTTGTAGCCATAAGAATTTTCAATGATCTACTGATTTTTCAACCAAAGTGGCCTTGACCTTTTGACCTCAAAATCAATACAATGTTTCTTTGACCCATAGGTGAGGTAAACACCATAAGTGATACCAATCCACGATAGGGAACAGGAGATGAAAAACAAAGTCGTTTTTCCTTGATAACTTTTGATTCCTTCTTAACCAATGCTCCAAAACTTCAAGCACATGAATCTATCTACTGTTCCATGTCCTAAAATGAATTTGCCATTTGAAAAACCAGTCAATGTTGTTTTAATAGCCTGACAAATATATGGTCTATAGTTATGCAAATAAGATAGAAGACAATTTATTTTTTTACTGCCATTTGATGGGGATATATATATTTGTGTGCACTTCAAGAGGATTTTGCTGAACTCAATATGTAACGCAAAAATCGACCTTTTTTACCTCCATTTTAGAGAGTGGGAGCTCCCTAACCTGTTCACCAGTCAAAACATGGCACAGTTCATTACCATGAGGATGTCTTTTTGTTTGACAATTACTAATCTGGATTATTAAGGGCCAAACAAGCGACAAACTGTGAAAAGCAGAACCAACCTTGCGGCACTGACTTGCGACCTTCCTATTGGTTGAGCTACAAGCCCACATACACAGAGAGAGAGAGAGAGAGAGCAGTCTTCCATCAATAATGATGATATAGATAACACACAGACAAGAATGGGTGGACTTACCCTGACAGACTCTGCAGCAGCTTCAGCCTCCAAAACCACACGGGTTCTGCAAGGAGACAAAGGTACTGTACCAACTTTCCCGCCATACAAAATGACATGTCACAACATTCCATACAGTAGTTTTGGATAAATTGTTAATTCTGGTACACTGTTCGGAGTCTAATTTTTGCATACTGATAATCCAATTTTCAAAAGAAGAGCTAATTCACGTAATTCATTCACTGTTTTGGTTGCATTCACTTATCATACACCCAGATTACCCCTTCCAATGAACAGGTTTCATACACCTGAAAGCTTTCAATTTTCAAGGTCTTTTCAAGGTGATAGTTCCTGTTTTCAAGGCTTATTACTTCCAGTGTCATTGCAGCTATACTGATCAACTTTCTTACTATATTAACCTATTAAACAGGATTATGAATGTCCTTTCAACAAATGAATTCTTCACATGTTGTTCTTCGAATGGACCTGGAAATTCTTTTTGGATGATTAAAGAATATATCACTATGATGGGGTGAATTCTGCCATCCGATGGCAAAGGACAGTACAACTTTGAGCTACAACTTGACAACTGAACTGACAACAATGTACAGGAATTCCCATTTTCAAGGTCTTTAGCACAATTTTCTATTTTTCAAGGCTTTTCGAGCCCTTGATTTCTAAATTGTCATTTTCAAGGCTTTTCAAGGTTTGGGAGGTACGAACCCTGCAATGAAACAATCTTCTCTATAGTGCATACCTGTTGGCCTCGGCTATTTTCTCTAGTCGGAACTTCTCAGCCTCTGCAGGTTTGCGGACCTGGGAGTCGAGTTCGCGCTCACGACGTATGATTTCTTGTTCCTGAACCTGGATCTGCTGGCTTCGCTCTACGACCTTGATCTGCATCTCCTCATTCTTGATATTCTGTTTCGTCTTTGCTGCCTTTTAACGAAGAAAGAAAAATAATAATTTTGAAATACGTTTATCCATAACACAACAAATGACGTGGGATTGGTTTTTCCCATATAATACTGCTTAAAACCTATGTGGGATAACATGCTGGGATAATTCAATGGAAAGGCTTCAAGTCAATTTTCAGTTGCATAATGTAGGGATAATTCCCCCCACACATGTATATGGGCAATCTAATTAAAATTAAATCCTATCTGCTCCTCATTTGGATATGTCGCTTGTAGGATCTACATGTAACAGGCTTGCAGTAACTCGCATGTTAACCAATCCCGAGAACACTTCATAGTGCTTTGAAGGGAACATAGATGACAAAGAATTTTTGGTTGGCTCAGCCGAATTAGCCGGCTCGCTGGCGGGGTGTCTTTTCATGTCGACGCGTTTGCGACATTGTGGCACCATAATACGGGTAGATATATGGACTGATCTTTGGTGTAAACATTGAGGTAAATGAACACAGCAGGGTCCGAATTACGAAATTTGTGATGACCTGCTATTTTTTTTCATCGAAAAACAAATCGCAGGTCAAATCTAACAATCACCTGCTATTTATGAAGTTGGACAGCTATTTTTTTCTACATGTGCAAATCCACCAATATTAATCATAATACTGTATAAAATGCACACTGCCAACCTGCCCTGTATCAATTTGTACATGCACAGTAATTTGCCTACATGCAAAAAAAATAAAAAATAAAAAAATAAAACTCCTTCTCCGTAAATTTGTCTTTTGAATCTGTAAACCTTTACGTGTTTGGACTCTCCTTATGCCAGGCACCAGCACTTATATACAGGGTCTCACAGCGTCCTTCAAAAGAACTATTCTTAAAAATCAAATACGTCAGTATTTGGAAAAAATCAAATGTGTTTTGCCACAAGTCAAATATTCTGATGAATCTGATTTTGTGTTGAGATGTATCACTCTTGAGGTCATATATATGTACTAAACACCATAACTATTTCTTACTATTTTTTTGTTAATTTTTCAAATCGACAAATTTACAGAAAATCAAATTTTATTGGACTCAACAAATTTCTCTGTTGTTGTTGTTGTTGCGGGATTCGTGCGTATTTCTGCAACATCGTCTTTACTCCTCTACATATTCAATCGCCTGGCTCTCACTTCCCACTTCTTCAGCAGGGTCAGTGTTTATTTGACAACCAGCTGCAGAAAAAGCTTGCATGTTGCTGCTCTGTGTTCACATTGTTTTGAACAGTTTGGAAATGTCACACACGACGTGAAGCAGACTAAGAAATAGTGTGGAGCGTCTTATGTGGAGATGCCCGAGATAAAAATACCTACGGGGGTAACTCAACGCACAGCTTGGACATTTTCTAGCAAATTTTTCAAGACAATTGGTAGTCTGCCATAAGCTATAGTCAGCGTGATCGATGGTTCATTTTTTAACACTATGTTTGCAAATGCAGCTGCCAATCAAAATTTACGTGTACCGTGGAAAAACTACATGCATTTGTGCATGTGTGCATTGCCAATTTCGAGACTTGGCCAGGAAAATTATGGCCTGCTACTTTCGTTCGAGATTTTTTTTTTAGCAGGTCATTTTGTACATCGCCTGCTTTGTCAAAATTTTGGCCTGCTTTTAGCCAATAGCAGGCCGCCATTTCGGACCCTGCACAGTGAACCTATCTCGCCTCCCCGACTGCAAACGAAGGAGTCCAGATGTGACCATGATGTCATAATGCTATTAAATATCCATGGTATGGGCGCTCAGAACACCAAATTCAATTGAAATACGTAAGATCCTATATAGCGACATGTACGATTGGGGAGCATTGATAAGATATTAATTTATTAAGATTGGTATATGGGATGATTGCATGTGATGCAGGTGGCCAGTCACGATGCTTGACATGAGCTGCAGGCATGATGTGCTCCAGTAATGTTTCTCTCAGTGTGTTGTTGATATTTTTAATAAAATACTGATTGAAGTAATAATTTAAATTATATGGGAAAAAGAATCCCATATTAACTGGATCACATATTAACTCTCAAGAAGGAAAGTACATCCCAACCTTGCCTGGCGGCTCAGTTGGGATGTATTGTCCTTCTCTCGAGGGGGAATTTTCATCAAGTTATATAGGAGCCTCTTTATCTCAATATTAGCAGAATAATTGTTTATGGTAACTAACACCAGTGTACAAAGGGATATTTTCCCTTTTCGGAATGCTTGATTGGTCAATTCAAATTCTCAAAGAGATATCCAATATTCTCATTGGCTTATGACGAGATTTGGAAACACATCCAATTGCAATCACAGCTTTTCTGGTCCATCATATATTAGAGTGAGGCTGGTACACACAACCGAGTGTTCCTTGACAAGTGAGACCAAATTTGTGAGTGACTGAATATAATTTAACGTCGCTTTCAACTATATTTCAGTCATATCACGACGCTGGGTCCTAATCCTTTCCACACCCGGGAACCACACGGGTGCCTCAGTTAGTCGCCTCTTATGACAAGCTGTCTGAGGAGCTGAGGCCTATTCTTACCATGACCTGCAGTGTGCACAACAACATCCCAGGTCAATCCCCGGAAACCCCACAGGGCGACCAAATTTGACTGTTACGACCTTTCACTATATCCTGCTCTGGTACAGTTATCATCTAGGACACTATTGCTGAATGTGACGTTAAACCTTAATTCTCTCTCTTTCTTGTCTATGATACAAGCTTGTAAAAGAAAGCTAATGGCCACTACATACTTCCATAAATTTGACCTCACTTGTCAAGGAAAACTTGTTAATGTGTACCAGGCCTGAAAGGATGATTCTTTTCAGAAATGCTCCGATTGGTTTGGATTTCTATCAGCTTTGTATACAGATCAATGAAATTTGCCATATTGGTTTTGAAAATTCAAATCAACCAATCAGAAATGTAGTAACTAGAAATATAACCATAGATGCAGTGAAGTTTCTAAAACAGTCAAATGCTCCATGATCACTTATATCTACTATGCGTATCAACATATAAATTAGAGCTCCAGATAAAAAGGTCTGCGGAGGTGGGGGAAGGATGCAGGCCTATTGTTATGGGTCAGGGTGAATTCTTTAAATCAACTGTGAGATTTCTCAGTTGTATCTCCAAGTAATCACAAAAAAGTATTTTTTTTATCTTTCATTACTAGTCATTCCTCTAAACACATTTCCGCGTGAAAAACCCCAACTTCTGGTCTGAAAATTCATGTGCATATCAAAATTCAGACAACATATTGAAACCTTGAAATGGAACCCTATGGTTTGAATGAGATTATTTTCTATTTATCGATTAAGTTATCACATTTGTCTGACACACCTGCAGTTCTTACACCTTTAGAGTTCTGAAATTCCATGACTTCCCATGACCTTTTATGGACAAATTCAATGACCTTTTAAGGACAAATTCCATGACCTTCCATGAATATATTCTATGACTTTTCCATAACTTATTCACTCACAGATCAGAAATTCTTGATGGACAACAGCTGATTTATAAATGTTAGATTTGCTGCCTTTATCAAGGACAACAAAATTAAGTACATCTGCAAAAAAAATGTTTAGACTTGAAGAGATATATCAAAGCAATATATGAATAAAAGAACAGCCTTAAAACAATTTAAACAATTATTTCAATGTCTAGTGCAAAATTTTAAGAAGAAAAAACACTTGTTTTAGCTGATGATGATAAATTAGAATAATTTGGATAGAATTAGATAAAAAAAAATTGCTGATGAATAAAAATATTCCTGTAGGTTCTATGTAGTACATTATTTCATGGTGAATATTTTATCAATAATTTAACTTCAGAGTAGCTTCCCTTTACTTTTCTGCAAACAGAATTGCCTCTGCTGTTATGACAAGTACATGATTGCAACTTTAAATTAATAATCAAAATTGAGAATCACAGTTTGCTTGCTGTGGTGGCAATTGCCACAGACTGAGTGTAGGAAGGTGCAGGCTATGCTAAACTAGAGTTCTCTACTATCAGTGGTTACCTTGAAGACTGACAATTTGCTATGCTACTTGCTGATGATGTTACTTTTGACAGTGGCCAGGTTTTTCTTTCAAACTTTGCAGCTGACCTTCCCCGGTTGCTTACAGAATTTGATCCACTGTCGATAATTAAACCTACACAACCATATTGGTTGAAATGAACAGTTTCCAGGCATTTTTCAGATGACATTATTTTCCATACATTGCCACAAATGAAAACTTCCTTGAACTCCGACATCACACAAAATTTGCCTCAATGCATCACTGGGATTTAAGAGGAATCCCAACACTGGAGTTATCTCTCCTAATTCACAGTCTGTTCATTCAGAAGTCCACAACACAGACAAGTGAGCTGAAAATTTAACAATCACATAGATCAAGGAAATCACATTTACGGCAAATATTTTCAAAGAATATAAACCTGACAGACACTTTCAATTTCAAAATCCAGGACTTGTATGGATTCTCCATGGCCATACAAAACAAACATCAACCAATAATAATTGACATTACATACAAATATGTAGGTTACATTATAAAGTCTGATGGGCACCAGTTGATGATCATACATTTGAAACATGCCAAGGGGGACAACCCTGTTCTGGGATGCAAAAAAAAAGAAAAAAGAAAAAGAACACAGCTTGCAAAAATATTAATATCTGTTTTCTGTTTAGTCGAGTCCATGTTTATCGCCAAATTCATGCTGATCTCCGAAAAAAAAATAGTAGTTTCTATATATTCATTTATATGGGTACTCAGTGGGCAATGAAATTCATTTCGGTGTGTGGTAGGTCTAGGATAAACTTTGCATCCGCCCTGTCCCCCATATTTTTTTTTTTATGGAACAGCCTCATTTCAAAGATAATCAAAATCTTCAAAATTCACAATTCAGGTAATCCTGATGGGATCTTGACCCTGATACATGTATGAATACGGTAATTCCTCTAATAAATCGATCACCCTATCGGTAATCGATCACCCACGATTTTTGCAGAAAAATATGATCGGAAGTTGTAATAATTCAATCACCCCCGATTTTCAGAAGGTCCCGTTTGTAATAATTTGATCACCCGTCAAATGTGCCTACCGTTGACGCGTATCATTGACACTGGAAAAATACAGTGCGAGACATGATAGAAACATATACAGCATCATTACCCAGACGTATGGTGGGCGAATCAACTTTAGACCTAGAAAAATAGCCCATTGGGCTTCAATACCCCTCGGCTATCAGTTATTGTTTACACCCAGCAATCATGCATTGTAGCCCCGTGGGGCTTCCGGGGATTGACCTGGGATGTCGTTGTGCACACCGCAGGTCATGGTAAGAATATGCCTCAGCTCCTCAGAGAGTTTGTCGTAAGAGGCGACTAACTGAGACACCCGTGGGGTTCCCGGGTGTGAAAAGGAATAGGACCCAACGTCGTGATATGACTGAAATATAGTTGAAAGCGACGTTTAATCATATCCACTCTCTCACTCACTCATGCAGTGTATAATATCATCAGTGTATTTTTAGAACTAGATTAACAAAAATGTGATCTAGTAGGGTTGGCTGTAGTTCGCTTTTGCCAAGGCCTGAGGTTCTGGTAGAGCATGATCGACCGAATTCTTAGCTCTAAATATGCTCTTCTAAAAAGCTTATAATCAAATAAAGTAGTTTTATCTTGGAAATATAGATCAAGGTCAGACATCTTCAAACAATTTCAAGTCAATTCTAATTTAATTGCATAAGGAACAGGAATTTGGAGACCTTAGACTTAACATATAGAATTTGACCGTTTAAAAATAGGTCAATGTCATTGATATTCTTCAATAGACTTCAGGTCCAGCCATAAGTGGTATAAATTTGGACAATGTAAATCTTTCATGAAATATTGTACTAAATAGAATCTGACCTGGATAAAATAGGTCAAGGATAAAATAGGTCAAGGTCAGTCATCTTCAGCACACCTTTGGAGCATCACCAGATGTACACATAGTATTAAGGGGGTCGTCAGTAGAAAATTTTAATTCTTTCAAAAATGAAGTTATCTCAGAGATTTTCATATATATTGGATATATGATCAAAGTATTTGAAAAAAAATCATTTTCACAAAGATATATATATCGGTTGCCATGGTAACGGCGGCCATCTTGGATTTTGGCGCTTAAATTAGGAAAGCATCATACGCCAAAGTAAAAGAGCTGACTTTATCAAACTTGCAGGGTATTTCTGTGATGTGTTCCTTTGTGCAAATAAGAAGTTTCAAGTAAAACTAACCATTGGAAGCAAAATTTGAGCTGTTTTACTGATTTACACTAAATACGCATATACACCTGGTTGCCATGGTAACTGTATATTCGCTTATTGTGAAGATATTCTGAAAATATTTCTTATTTGCACTCAGATATATCCCAGCTACCAAATATCCAAATTTCATCCCATTTGATCAATGAGAAGGTGAAATAATTTCTTTCCTAATGTTAAAAAATGTGTGAAAATCGTGAATTCATGATTTTGAGAATAAAGTTGAACAACTTGAATGCTGTTGTACCTCTCATGTCTACTGTTGTTTTTTTCTTGCAAATCTGGATTTTCATACAGTTTGAAAGAGTATTGTCACAGGGCTGAATGCAATGTTCAATATAATATCACCATTTCTAATAAAAATCACACATCTACATGGTCCCCGACTCGCGTAATAATGTCTTGAGATAACCATATCTGTCGGTCTTGGGTATCCGTAATATTTAGTCACTTAGAAATTTCCGGATTGGTAAGAAGTACCCTCCTCTGTCTCCTGGTTCATCTGTTTTCTTAAAGTCTCTAACTCTTTCTCTTTCCTCAACCTTCTGAACCGCTCAGTTGACTTATATTTAGATTTGGTGATGCGTTCCTGATCCTGGGATTTGCAGAACTTGATCATGTTTGGTCCCGGACTAACGGAGCTCCTCTCCATCAGAGTTACTAAGGAGAATGCACCCTTGTTAAATTCAGTAACTCCTCTAGCTGCTGCGTTCTGAATGCTAGAAAGACTAACAAACCTGACTTTGGGGGCCCTTGCCCATATCACACCATTCAACGACTCATTCACATTTTGCGTTCCTCCCCGAATGCAGCGTTTGAGTAGGGTTTTGTCACAGAGACGACGGAAGACTGGAAGAATGGCCTCACTTACGAAGTATGGCAATGGGGCAGAGTGAGCTCCTCTTTGAGGTTGTTTGATGCCATTGGCAATTTGCCGATTATACCAACACCAAGAATCTGTACCTTTGGGACAGTGATTATGTCGGGGCTTTGTGTCATTAATGTAGTGAAAAAACACTGCCCAAGTGGCTTCATGCATACCTGTCAGATCATTGGCATGATCTTTTATTGCTCTGCCATAGTAGTTTTGCATGGCTCTTACTCTGTCCTGTGTCAACCTACCCCTTCCATCTATGGGTGCCTTCCTAGCCTTCTCGACCTGAATCACTTTGTCCAATCCGTTTTTCATCCGCTTACTAACGTGGTTGATACAGTCTTCATTTTCGACAGGAAAATCTTCACCATATGGCCCTTTGCCGTCATTGATTTGAGAGATTTCGTTGTACACAGAACTGTCCCCGTCATTCAGTAAGGTGGTGTAGCGAAAATTTAATTTCTCAACTGACCTCTCAACAAATTTTACTGCAGCTTTTGTTTCCATTGACTTGGAAGAACCTTTGTGATTTATTTCGCAGTCTTTCTCATGTGCTGCATACCAGTCAATGTACTCTTGAGATGTTTTTTCCATTTTATTTCGAAAGCATAAGGTGCAGTAGTTTGACATAACTTCGTAATCTATGACTAAGCCAGTCAAAATGTCGGTTACAAGTGTAACATTGTAGTGAGAGGTATACCCCCGTTTGTGCCAGGTTCCGTCACAGGCGACAGCTATATTTATAATTTCTTGGTCTTTCAGAGTTGGATCAGTTTCCTCGTATGCTTTTCTCACCGCTGCTGCTGCTTCCTCTAAATGATCGGATGTTACAGAAATACTTTCCTTTGAAATGACATTAGCGTGTTTTACGAAGGCCTCCTTTTCTAGAGAATGAGGAAAATCAAATACTTTCGCAAACTTGTCAAGTCCTGCTTTACCACAACCTAGTTCTTTCATAGCTACAACAGCTCTTCTATTTACAGATGGTCCCCCCCTTTGATTGTTCAAATTTTCAGATGTTGCTGCACTGTGGACTACCTCCTCACATGAATGACAGAAAATTTTAAAAGTGCTGCATAGTCCTACAAAACTGTCCTCTTGTATGTCCAAGTCACTGTTACTACACTGGGGACAGGTTAAACCAGCCACTAAGTTTCTGATAAAAATAACATCAACCAGTCTGAAACCATGCGATTTATTATTTTCAGGCTCTGTGAAGTTTTCTGTTTCTGCAAACAATCGAATTTTTTTCTCACTTGGAGATGTTATGATTTCCTCCGTATTATTTTGAATATTGTCATTGCTTGCTGTAGTATTTGCTGTTGTACTACTAGCAGACTGACTATTGCTATCTGATGTTGCAGTGGACAATCCAGTGTCATCCTCAGAATTACCCGATGTAAACGGCCGTTTATCAGCTTTGCGACGTCTTCCGGTGAATTTGTGACACGATCTGAACTTTTTTGACGGCATCTTGTTCGTTGATGATGAAAAATAAGGCCTAAAAGTGTTGGATTGTAAAGCTGTCTGCTAAATTCAAATCCTCAAGGCGGAGACAGGAAACGGCGCAGTACACATGCGCGGCGTCGCTAGATACTGCGCTGATTGGCCAAGGTCCCTAATACATATTCATATGGATTGGACGATCCAATGAAAAGCTACTACGTATCTTTATAGTAAAATTCGTAGTAAATGTATGCCTTATTTGGGAGCTCATTCATGGAAAAGTACTCGGAATGTGATGACGTAGGTCACACGAACTGACAGATAGCAATCTCAGCTTTCATATGAGACCAAAATGGCGGATATTTACCAGCGATGATCGGAAGCTTTACCGCGATAAAATGGGCAGTTTTTGTGAGTTTTATTTCGGTTTCTGTTCGTTTTTGCCCTGTTTACTATCAAATAGAAGACGAAAGTATCTTATTTTACGCTAAAACAATGATGATAAATGAAAACAAAGACCAGTACCACGTAGAACAAGCCTCATTGTATCCAAATACGCAAAAAAATCACAAACGATAATTTTTCAGTTTTAGGCCCCCAAATCATAAATCCACCTACGAACGACCCCCTTAATTTGGAAAGCTTAGTTTTATTTCTCAATGTAAAATCATAATAAACAGTATATATAAATAGGTAAAGGTCAATCAACTGGGATAGGCTTCTAGTCAATCACGAGTTGCACAAATAATATGAATTTGGAGACCTAGCTTTAATCCTTCAAAAAATATAGCAATACTAAAATTTGACCTTGATAAAATAGGTCAAGGTCAGTCATCTTCAGTTCACCTATCGCCCTTTGCCAGATGTACACATAGTATGAAATTGGAAAGCCTAGATATATTTCATGTTAGACCATAATAAACAGCCTATGACCTATGACCTTGAAAAACTAGGTCAAGGTCAGCTAACTGGGTTAGGCTTCTAGTCAATCACCAGTTGCACAACTAATATGAATTTAGAGACCCTAGCTTCAATCCTTCAAAAAATTTAGAAATACTAAAATTTGTCTTTGATAAAATAGGTCAAGGTCATTTATCTTCAGTACACTTCTGGACATTTGCCAGATGTATACATAGTATTAATGTGGAAAGCCTAGCTTTATTTCTTCATGTTATATCATAATAAACAGTATATGCCCATTAAAAAATAGGTCAAGGTCAGTCAACTGGGATAGGCTTCTAGGCAATCACGAGTTGCATACATAATATGAATTTGGAGACCCTAGCTTTAATCCTTCAAAAAATATAGCAAATACTAAAATTTGACCTTGAAAAAGTAGGTCAAGGTCAGTCATCTTCGGTACACCTCTGGACCTTTGCCAGATGTATACATAGTATCAATTTGGAAAGCCTAGATATATTTCTTCATGTTACACCATAATAAACAGAATATGACCTTGACAAATAGGTCAAGGTCAGTCAACTGGGATAGGCTTCTAGTCAATCACCACTTGCACAAGTAATATGAATTTGAAGACCCTAGCTTCAATCCTTCAAAAAATATAGCAAATACTGTAATTTGACCTTGATAAAATAGGTCAAGGTCAGTCATCTTCAGTACACCTCTGGACCTTCGCCAGATGTATACATAGTATTAATTTGGAAAGCCTAGCTTTATTTCTTCATCTTATATCACAATAAACAGTATATGACCTATAAAAAATAGGTCAAGGTCAGTCAACTGGGATAGACTTCTAGTCAATCACGAGTTACATATATAATATGAATTTGGAGACCCTAGCTTCAATCCTTCAAAAAATATAGCAAATACTAGAATTTGACCTTGATAAAATAGGTCAAGGTCAGTCATTTTTAATAGGCTTCTGACCCTTCACCCGATATATACGTGGTATCAATTCACAATGCCTGGCTATAATTCTTCTGGAGATATCGTGTTCACAAGAAAGATGGACAGACAGACAGACAGACGGACAGACGACGCTGATGACGACAATACCCTTCGGGCAAAATTTGCCCGAGGGGTAAAAAGGACTTAATTATTAATCAACAGGACCAAAAAATAAGTAAGCGGGTTTCACTATAAAATAAGACGAATGTACTTCCGGACTCCGTTGTTTACGTCACAGGCCTCCTGCTGAAGTTGGTCAAACAGAGATCGCATTTGATAACAGTGTTATTCCGCTTATGCTCGAGTATTCACAAACTCCAATTAGCTGCATTGTATTGAATCACACCGTGCATAAATGTAATTTAAAGCAGCTCGCTTGTATGCAGATTAGGTTTCACAAATACCGGTATCGAAAACTGGTCACTTGCTGATTCATTCCACAAAACGACATTGTTGTTTGCCCGGTTTGTTTGGATTAATCCACATATCTGATTATTCTGCCTCAGTCTACCTTAGGATCACAATCTTGATTGATTACAGAACAGGGGATGTTCATGCGATATGATACACCTTCGATGATTAACTCCATTCACTAAGTTCACGATATACCAAAGCGGTGATCTTTGTCCCGCTCGGCTTTGTACATCTGTACTTTTAGACTCGACGTTTATATACACAGTTTATTTCATCAGTTTTGAATGAAAATATTGGTGTTTATTTACAAAGTTGTGCGATAAAATGACTTTACTAGATTGTGAGAATGAGCCAGGTTATCAGCGACTTTGACTTTTCAGAAGTTCTCATTTGAACCCCTTTTCGCTGGCAATTTCCCATGCAGTTGGTGAAGCCAAGCAGAGACAAACCCCTTCTTCACCCCAGATGAGCGACTTGCCCATTAATATTGTAAATAAGGTCTGAATTACCAGTGATTTTCTGAGACGGCTGGCAATATTACTATGGAGTTGAAGCTGACATCCCTATTATTCTGACTTGGAAGTGTCCAGCTTTGTGTTGTCTGGCACTGGGCCAAAACTATATTGTTACTCAAGTTGAGAGCCAAGTGAGAAGGAAGTTCTTTGACATGTTTGATCTTGGATTGAGACCGTGACATTTAAGACTACACGAATCTACAGCCAGTCCATAGAGAATCATTATTATTCAAATTACCCAGAGCTGGTGTTAGCCCAAATTGTTTACAATATGCCAACCATGCAGAGTGTGGGACCAGGTTTGATTGTACCATCTTTGATTGACAGACTGGCTTGTCTCATTTCAAAGCTGTGATGAATTTTGTTGATAATGGCCCAGTCTAAACTCTTGTATACAAATTGAAGATCCCTAATATTCTGAATGGTTTTCACGTCATTGTCAGAAGGCTATATTCACTGCAATGAATTAATGAAGTGACAGTCTAAAAGAAAATAATATTTTTTGTATGTGTGTGTGTTCATTTCATTTCCCTGCATCACATTGTTGCTGAAATGAAACAAAGCAACACATTTGTCCCGTTCACCCAAACTATTATCACAGCGGGGGTCAACTGGGATGAACAGATTTTAACATAGACTGTTTGCACAAAGAGGCTCAATGGGGATACCAGCATCCATGTCTATTGACGTCCCCCATAGATCAAATGAAATACTCAACACCTCCCTTGTTGCAGTCAAAATGTATGGGGGACGTTCATGCACATCTGAAGAAATGAAATAATGGCTCCCTCGACATACGAGTTGCCCACGAACTACTACAACACGGAAGCCCTCATAGGGACAAGTGGAGGAAAACATTTAATATTTGTCCTTCCAAATCATCTGTTTATTAACTGTTACGCTGCGGCGAGCCGTTCATACGGCTCTCGTCTTTCTATACGAAAAATGCGACGAGCCGCAATAGTGGCTTGCCTTTGCTTCTGTCAATGCGAGTACAGCGAGGTACCTTTCTGGAATCGCTTTTTTTTTCAAATTTACCAAGCATGAAACTCGATAAAAACCATACATATATTGTTAGCTAAGACTGATTTGATTTCTTGGATGTAAACTTGATATTCTGTCTCAGAATAACGAAGTCGGGAGGAAGAAATAAAATTGAAAAATAGAAAAACACCAACGGAGATTTCCATAAAACGTTGTCGAGAAGCCACCCAGAAAATATAAAATACTCACAGAAAACCCCTTCAAAATATATGATTCTTTGGTATAGTTGAAGTACAGAAGCTCAGTTTATATTTCCAAAGTGTGGGTTTCGATGAAATCCGCTAAACAAACTTTATTTTCAAATTTCTGTCGAGCTTCTGCGCCATGTAATTTCGTCGCAAGGAGATAAAATGGCGTCTCCCTCAGATCAGCTTGACCCAGTTCAAAGGCTCTGGCCAATGAGCGCTTCGATGTAGGTCACGATGTAGGTCACGTTACCACGCTTGTCCAATCAAGGTTACCGACATAGGATCGGCTGTTAGCGTTACTAGAGAAACGGGAAAACACCCCCTTGCAGTTTTGCGATGTTATCGTCTGTTTGATTGGCCATCGGTCGAAATCACGCCTTCAATCAGAAACTACAAGGAATTCCCTTTCCAATGAGACGTCATACGCCCGAAATGGCGGACGAAAACTCGGAAAAGACCAGGGAGAAAGGCAGCTGAAAAACCAAGATTTTCCGCTGTAATTCCTCATAATTCGCCATTTTCAACCGCAATTCTACCAAAATACTGTAGTCTCTTCAAATAAATTTTATTTACGCTGACAACATCGTCGATTTTGCTATAAAAGGCGGTCGAATAGCATTGACTAAACAAGTTGGGATACATTGATATGTTAGGCCAGTCACCAGCAAACGAAATTAAATAATATTTTTGTTCATGAAATCCGGATTTAAAAAAAAAAAATCAGCATTTCTCCTCGTACATCATACAAAAGAATTTAGCAGCATAACAGTTAAAGAAAATGACAGACATCAGAAATACCACTTAAATTGCCGTTAAATTCTGTCCTATTGATCAAGTAGGTGCATAGCAAGTATGCGGGCATTTTCGCCTCCAACCTCCTGCAGTTAGTTAATTCTGATTATAGTTCTATCATATGGAGAATTCGCAACAACAAAAAACCTGAATCTTTAGCGTTTTATTTCCGTGTCAATGCGTATCGTTATTCACAATTTTGTTAAACAGAGCGAAGTTCGTTGAATACAAGTGTGTCGTGCTACAAATTATAATCAAATAGCATTCTCTCAAATAATATTCATGCATTGACCAATTAAGGGAATAGTTCCATGTGTATACATTTTCCGCCATGCTGAGAGAAAAACAAATGGTTAACAAAAAACTTTTGCGGCTACCGGTATGACAAAACAACTATTCTGAACCGAATATTGCATCTGTGATATTTTGTGAAAAGTATTGTATGATTTGGTTGGCTTGTAGTAAAGTTTTGCATCGATACATCACACGTCTTCTGCATTTTACTTAAACACGTTTCCATTCATGACCGAGATGACCTAAATCTATGACGCACGTAGGTCCAACATGAACAGGCAGTCTGGCAACATGCGCGAGTATAGTGTACCTCACGAACTGATGATTTATCGATAAAAGTGTTGTTTTAAATATCCGATCATAAGTTTCCGAAAAATCGTCGGTGCAGGTCAATCAAAAGACAATAATTTATCGTTTGGAGCCGCGTTTGGAAGCAATATCGGGTTACGGCAACAACAACAACATCACACAAATTACTAAAACTTACTATTTGATCACCCGCATTTTTCAGGATTTGTCACTTTCAATGATTTGCAATAAATCGATCACCCCTATTTTTTATCACCTCAATTATCACTTCCGGTGATCGAATTATTAGGGGAATTACCGTACCCTTGATTGTGAATTAAAACTGCAGTGGAAAACTGTCAATAGATACCTGGAGTTCATAGGCAAGATCGGAGACGACTTTCTTGGTCTGTACTTCCATGTCATATGCAGCCTTCTTCAACTCGTAGTCACGCTGAGCTTTTGCGATCTCGATGTCGTTGGCATAACGGGAAGCCATTCTCTGCTCTTCAGCTTGTGCCTCCTACAGTTACAAAGGATGATCAGTCCTTAAGGGGACACAACTCTTCTACATTGTGATATTCCATGTTACAAGTGTAGCAGGATTAATTAATAAGAATAGTAATCAAAACTGTTTTAGAATCTTCTTGATTCGTGAATCTGCGGGCTTGAAATGGGGACCTGCTAATGGCTAAAAGCAGCCAAAATTTTGCAAGACGTTACCTGCTGAAAGTGTATTGTAGTTAAATGGTATTTGATGGTGTTTTCCAGAATTATAGAAAAATAGCAGGACATTGTCGTTTTTTCCTATTTCAAGCCCGGCCGATGAATTACATTACTCCATTATTTCTTGGAGCAAAGTTCCACTTTTTGTTTTTAAATTATTAGAAATTTCATAGAAACTCTCAGCAAAAGTCCTAACATGATCATTATTTCCCCACCATATCAGGGGGACGATCAAATGTATTATAACAGACTGTTCACAAAATGGTCCAAGATCATGCAGATAAGCCAGTGTTTATTCATTCACAGAATTGATGGTGATTGGAGGATTTAGTATATCCCATTAATTCTAGGAAAAAAAATTCACATATTGTGGCTGAATTGCTAACAGTAAAATTGAATGCATAAAAAATAGAAACCATTACTATGAATTACAAACAACGAAGAACATTTCGTTAGGTATAGAAAATCTCAAAATTCCTACTCTAATTCCAGCATCTCTCCTGGCTTCAGCCTCTCCAATACGGGCATCTCTTTTCACTTGAGCGGTACGCGCCATGCCAAGGGCTCGCAGGTAACCCTGAAATAGGAAGAATCAAGTCAAATGGTCAGAAAAAGTCCAAACAGAATTTCTTTTCTTCAAAAATTCCAATAAAGATTTTTTTATTTGTATTATTGATACAGAAGAAATTGGGTAGATAATGTATTCAATTAATCAGTTTTAATTGAGATTTAAAAGGAAATTAAGACCCCAAAATACTAATTTTCTGATATTTCCCTATTGCCATTGAAACTGACCTCTTCGTCCCGGATATCCTTGAGTGTGTAACTGACCACACATATGCCCATGTTGACAAGATCAGAAGATGCTACTTCAAACACCGCCTTGGAGAACTTCTTACGATCCTTGTAAATCTCCTGAAATCATATGAACCAAAGCATGAAAAACTGTTTGCCAACAATGGACGACTTTTATGACTCAGTCACTGAAACAACTGACAAAGTGGAACTGACAGATGATCACATGTATGACTGTTAACAACCTCTACTTGAGTTGTTGTGGATAAGTTGGCTAACCTAATAAAGCTATCTGTGTCAGTTGAATTATTGGATATGTCAGTTGAATTATTGGATATGTCAGTTGAATTATTGGATATGTCAGTTGAATTATTGGATATGTCAGTTGAATTATTGGATATGTCAGTTAAAATTACAATAATGTTTACAGTACCTCAACAGTCATGTTTCCCATGATAGCTCTCTGATGTCCCTCCAGTGTCTCCTGTGCAATTTTTCGGATCTCATTTTCATGTTTTCCCAGAAACTGTTGACAGGCGGCGGCCAGCATTTCTTCATTCTGCCCTTGTATCTTCACCTAAACATTAACTCACCCATTAACAGTTTTGCTTATCACATTTTGGCAACTTGAACAGCATAAATTATTTTCTGATTTAATTCTGCAGTAATAATAATAATAGATATAATTTTGCAGATGTAATATGTACATATAATAAGAGAATTCTAAATCTGCGCCACTGTTATTTTCTGTTGCACTTCTCAATGATCTTGGTGAAACTTGTACATTTGTACAAATTAAATTTTGTACTTGAGTTCTAGCTGTAGAATTGAATGTGAGAGAAAGGAGAATGTTATTCGAACAAAATAAATAGCAAATTCAAAGTCAAACTTGTGTGGTAGTTTCAAAGAGAAGAACTTTTCAAGAAAATAAAAAAGAAATAAATGAATTCTTATTAAAATAAACATGATGAATTGAATAAATTCTTCGAGTTATGTTAAAATTCTTCATAAATATCTGATGCAGTTAGTACATATACATGTATTATGTAATACCATTTCAATGATGTTAATCAATTATTGTGTTAATTAGTCCAGCTTTGAATGAGCATTTAACATACAAGATGGCAAAGGGATAATCATACACATACACATAGCACAACATTCCAAACTTGGAGGGTTAATATCAAACAAAAGCATGCAAGGGAGTAAACAAATCCACATAAAGCGAACTAAAATCTTAAAGATTAGGGTATAGTTAATTTCTGCCTGTAGATCCACAGAATTATGAAATGTACATCTGTGTGAAGGGTAGATCCAGAAAATTTAAGTGAAAGCGTATATTCAGATACGTGTAGTTGCACAGTCAAGCTACAGACTTGTGTACAAGGAAACTTTGTTAACAGTTCCTGTTAGGTATTATGCCTCCCATAATGATGACAAATATTCTAAGGAGTTATGGAGCAGGGGTGGCAAGTATACAGGTGGGAAAGGGCCACCCCGACACAGGGAAATGACCCTATTCAAGGGACAACATTGACAGCTTGATGAATCCTGATGAATGCGAAAGATCAAACAGTATAATGTAGAAAACCGTAGTTTATATGATGAGGGTTAAGGTGCATTTTCATTGGAGCGACCTTGACCTTCGATGGCTCACCTGAGCGATACCTGTGACAGAAATTGGGACACCCAGTTGTGTGTAGACATTGGAACTGTCAATTGTTAGGGTGATAGTGTTCAATGAAATTCTGAAAGATCAAACAGTATAATTCAGAAGACCATAGTTTCTATAAGCAGGGTTCAGGGGCATTTCTGTTGGTGTGACCTTGGCCTTCGATGGCTCACCTGGGCAATACCTGTGACAGAAACTGGCACACCCAGTTGTGTGTAGACATTGGAACTGTCAATTACTAGGGTGATAGTGTTCAATGAAATTCTGAAAACATACAACATAGAGACCAGATTGAAAAGTGAAGGCTCAATATTCCCAGCTGTCGCCACCAAATATACGTGTACATACCAATGTCAGATAAAATAGCGCATTCACTTTTGATTGGAAAGAGGATCATCACATATGACAAAGACACAATTATTTCATGTCCAGAATTCTCAGATTGCAGAGGATGTCGTACGTTTATGCGATAATTAAGACCATTGAGGTATGGATGGAGTGCCGTAAAATAAAATATCACCTACAAAAACCAATTATATTTTGTTTTTGAAAGTATTGTCTTTCACGATTCTTGGATAAAAGGGTCACGGAATATTTCAGCCCACAAGAGGGTGTTTGTAGGTGTCTACAAACTCCGGACAATGGGAGAATGGCACTCAGAACATGAAAATGGGTGGTTTAAAAAAAAAAAAAAATAAGCTGAAATAAGATTCCATAGAAACAAAAGTGCCAAATCAAGGGTCCCACACTTGAGACAGGGCCAGGACTCTAGTTACGCCAAAGATCAAACAACTCCACACTTTTAGAGACAACATGTCTGATGGTACGACATTGACCTTTGACCCCTCACCTGGGCAATACCCGTAACATTAACTGGCACACCTAGTTGTGTGTACACATGGATACTGGCAATTTTCAGCGACATAACGTGCAATGTAATTCTGCAAACAAAAGAAACAGCTGAATTCATACAACAATGACAGCCTCACACTCGAATCAATATACATGATCGCCCAGGTGGGATATTTGGGGCAAGGAGTCTCGCCCAAATATCAACCATGCCCACACTTAAAGAGATGACGGTTCTGATGGTACAACAATGACCTTTGACCTCTCACCTGGGCAATACCTGTAACATTAACTGGCACACCTAGTTGTGTGTATACATGGGTACTGTCAATTTTCAGCGACATAACATTCAATGTAATTCTGAAAACATACAAGAAACAGCTGAAATCGTACAACAAGAGGGCAAAACGACAGACCTTCGAATCGATATAGGGCAAAACAGTCTCACCCCACAGATCAAGCAAACCCCCACCTTAATTAAGACGATGTTTCCGATGGTACAACATTGACCTTTGACCTCTCACCTGGGCAGTACCCGTGACATTAACTGCCACGCCTAGTTGAGTGTAAGCTTATATATTGTTACTCGCTGTGTTCAACGAAATTCTGAAAACATACAAAATCCAGAACTTAAATTTAGAAGAGAAGACCGAAAAGTTTCTTCCCCACTACTGTCCATGCTGTCCAACAGCTCGTCAGCTTCTGATTGGCTAAAGTCCAAGCCATCTCCAAGGGCATCGCTATGGGGGGGGGGGGTCGTTGGGTGCGAAAGACCCCCCTCTCGGCACCCATCCCTATGTTATTTTCCTGTGATGGATAGCACAGCACTGGGCTGCCTAATAAGTAAGCATAGGAAACGACCCCCTTTCAAGAAGTCCTGGCGACCCCCATGACCTCACATCCTTGACAATTTTGACAACTTGCCACATGTCTGATTACAGTTGTAGGGTGGTCACTTGAAAGTACCAGTTCTTGGTTATATGCATAATAACTCCTCCGTGACATGTTAAAGGTGAACTGAAAAGCTTTCCAATGTTCTGTTAAAATGTCATAAAACAAGAATTTCTATAGTTGTTACAATTATGTGTGGTAATAGTTCTGTGGGTTATTGTTTTATTTTTGGTACATGAGAAGTCAAAACTTATACCAAGAGCCAGAACTTTTAAAAACGTCATCGCTTGCCTCCCGTTGTTTTTGGAACGTCATGACGTTATAGTGGTCCTCGTTCATTCATCCGACGTAGTACGACGTCACATTTGAATATAACTTGAATGAAGGGGACCACTATAACGTCATAACGTTCTACAAACCAAGAGAGATAAGTGATGCAAGTTTTCAAGACGGATTTATAACAGGATAACTTAAATATTGTTATTAGTACAATTTTGCAAACTATATTTGCCCCAAAAACGTATAAAAGTTAATATGTCACATAAGACAAGATGTATATAAGCAACAATTTAGATAAAATTAAAAGCTTTGCAGTTCACCTTTAAATATTCCACACATGTACATGTGTGTAGTGTCTTGGACCAGCAACAAAACAAGAAAGCAGTGTTAAATTCTGTTATCTTGACAAAGGTTTTCTCCCTCTTCCAGCTCCAAGGAGATGTCAGAACAATGGCACTTCCCCTAAAACCGAGGCAAGGGCATCATGAACAAGTTCAATACAGGGCCAGGACGATGTCATGATCATCCACAGGGTGAAATGCTGGCAATGAAACATGTCCAACAAGTTCACAATCAAAAAGATGACAACGATACAACAAGTACAAAATCAGAAAGAGTGAGTGAATACGATTTAACGTCGCTTTCAATTATATTTCAGTCATATCACGATGTTGGGTCCTATTAATTTTCACACCCGGGAACCACACAGGTGGGGTCCTATCCCTTTTCACACCTGGGAACCCCACGGGTACCTCAGTTAGTCGCCTCTTACAACAAGCTGTCTGAGGAGCTGAGGCCTATTCTTACCAGGACCTGCGGTGAAATCAGAAAGATAATGAGATGAATGTATCCAATGACAGAATGTGACCACTCGAGTGAGTGAGAGAGTGAATAGGATTTAACATCGTTTTCAACAATATTTCAGTCATATCGCGATGAACCAACTAAGCACCACCCAGCCAAGTTGTGTTCCTGCTGCCTCAAAGAAGAAATCTTTGAAGCAACATGAAACTAGACACCCTCCATCCATCCTGTGTGACCACTCGACCCATCACCTGTGCTATACCAGTGACAGAAACCGGCACACCTAGTTGTGTATACACATTGTTACTGTTTCAAAGTCATAGTGTTCAATGAAATGTTGGAAAAAAATATGGGGCACAGACTATCTAGATGATGTACATATAGGACCTACTAAGACTTACTATGATTAGCACTAAAACAGGATGTTAATAAGAATGTACAATGTAAGTTTCTTGGGAATTTGTGACTTGCAGATTCCCTACTGACACCATGGCAACACCACAAACATTTTTACATGCAGATTCTCCAAGTTACCAATTCCCAGAAAAATAATGCGTTCTTAGTGCATGTTTCACATGACCTACAGGTTACCGTAATGTATAGGTCTATACACGGAAGAATTCTTCATGTCAGGCAAGTGATCCTTGACCTTTGACCCCTCACCTGCGCAATACCCGTGACAGATATGGGGACACCAACTTGTGTGTATACTTTTTCACTGTCAATTTGTAGGGTCATAGTATTGAGTGAAATTCTGAAAGTCGGCAAAAAAAGTGAAAAATTAATAAATGATAAAATAGGTCATGATGATTCTTCTAACTTGATGATACTTCTGACTAAAATACCTGCCATTGTCATCAAGATGGAGAGAAAAGATGATACAGTACAAGGCTGGAAATAGATACCTGCCAAATTTTAAAACACCCCCGCAGATCATGATGAACTATTCCAGCTTGAATCTCCATTTACAAAGGTAAACCGGTCATGGTGCAGAACATTTTCCAAAATAGGGGTGACAAGTAGTTATGACAGGTGCTTATTTCCAGGCTTGATACATGTAGCCAAGAAAATGATGAAGTTTTCTTTCTGTTAAACCAAACAATGATTATTCCGTAATGTATGTGATGGTCTTGTTCCCCTAATGAAACATTGTCGGGTTGTTAGTGAATGATTGATGAGATGATTTTTCTCACATTTATTTCAAATCACTTGATCGGTCAATCCCGTTTTCGGTCTTTCATTTTTGGAAACAGCAGGAAGGCTGTAAATCACTCTAATAATATGATTCTGGGTCATTTTCAGTCTGGTGTGATCACACTCCTCAACAAGAGCCCAAGGGGCTTCAATATACGCCCGTATATCTGGAATTACATTGGTTCAAATTTCAAGGTTGTTTAATAGCCTTGATTCCAATTGATCTAGCAATCCAGAGAAAGGTCTACAATTTTTGCTTATGAGAATGTAACATATATCACATCTTATATTGAATGATAAACTAAAATGAGCTTAACTCTTGGTAACTGGTTGACCTTGAAGCAAGAGCTGAGAGCTCACATATCCCACACTGAAATCGACAATAGTCAAACACAAGAAAATAGCAGTTTTTCTGCAAATGGATTCCTTTCAGACGAGATAATTTTTCGTGAATGAAGAAGAAAGTGATGAAGTAAACCTTTGTTCTTCAGTTAATAAACAGGTGTGAAGTTCATAAAGGACTCCTTTCCCCGTTAAATTAGTAAATGTATGGTTTTTATTTCACAACAGTTTAACTAAATGAAGCGTTTCAAACATGGGAGACAACTCAACAGGACAATATCATATAAATGCAGGGGAAAAACTTTTGAATATTCCAACAATATTCCAACACATTTAGTCAGCTAAGCTTGATTCAGTTTTGGGGGACTGCGACCTAGACCTTTGACAAATTGATCTCATATGTATGGCTCCACTTTGCCATGCGAGTAAGGTATACTCAAAGTTTGGTACCAATCCATACCTTGAAGCTAGAGCTATCGCATGGACAACAAATGTTAATGGATGAATGGACAGAACTCAACATCGCATTACATGACCTCGTCTTCGACAGGCATATGAAAATGTGACTTTTAATGATTTCTTGATTTTGGGGTCACAGTGACCTTGACCTTGACCTCAATTTTGATACACAACACATCGTCTTCCCTCAATCTATCAATGCACACAAAAAATCATGATTTTTAATGATTTCCTGATTTTGGGGTCACAGTGACCTTGACCTTGGCCTAAATTTTGGTACATAACAAACCGTCTCCCCTCAATTTCTCAATGGACACAAAAATCATGATTTTTAACAATTTCACGATTTTTGGGTCACAGTGACCTTGACCTTTGACCTTGACCTACATTTTGGTATGTGACTCATTGTGTCTCCTTAATGTATCTACTGACACAAAAAATGTTATTTTTAATAATTTCCTAATTTTGGGGTCAGTGACCTTTGACCTTGACCTAATTTTTGGTATGCATCACTTCATTTCCGCCTATTGAATTCACTCACAAAAAATTAGAAATTTTTAACTATTTTCTGATTTTTCGATCACACTGACCTTTGACCTCTGACCTTGACCTACATTTAATATGCAACACATCGTTCCCCCCTAGGGCATCCACTCACCAAAAATTAGAACTGTAGATAGAAAACTAACAACGATCAATGATTTCCTGATTTTTGACAACAGTGACCTTTGACCTCTGACCTCGACCTTAATTTTGGTACGCGACACATCGTCTCCACCTGGCGTATCCACTCACAAAAAATTGCAACTGTGGATAGAAAACGTTCACAGATATAGACCGGACACGAACACTTCAGTGATTTCCTGTTTTTTATGCCAGTGACCTTTGACCTGTGACCTTGACCTTCATTTTGGTACGCGACACATCGTCTCCCCGTAGGGTATCCACTCACCAAAAATTGGAGCTGTGAATAGGAAACTGTCCCAGATATAGACCGGACACGAGAACCGGACAGACGGACAGACGGACAGACGGACGGAAACCGCCATCCCATAATACGACCGCCTTTTGGGCGGGCGTATAAAAATAGCCCAATGGGGTCCAATACCCCTCAGTTATCAGTTATTGTCTTCACTTAGCAATCGTGCATTGCATAAAATGTATGTTTAACAATTTGACATCATCATGCAGGTTAACAAAAATGTGATCTAATATGGTTGACTGTATGTCTCTCATCTTAGAATAACATATTGAGCCAGGTCAGCTTTTGCCAAGGCTTCAACTGATGGGAAACATTTTGTGCTGAGGTTCTGGTAGAGCATGAGCAAATTCTTAGCTCTGAATATACTCTTCTATATAGCTCATAATTGAATCAAGTAATTCGATTTTGGAAATACAGATCAAGGTCCGTCGTCCGTCAATTCTGGTCTGTTCTACCTTAATTGCACATGGAACATGAATTTGGACTTAACATATAGAATTTGACCTTTAGAAAGTATGTATGTGGTGTAAATTTGGAAAATGTAGATATAATCCTTCATGAAATAATTTACTAAATAAAATCAGACCTTTTAGATAACTAGATCAAGGTCAGTCATCTTTAGCATACCACTGGATCATCGTCAGATGTATACATTGCCAGGGAGTAATCCAGACGTGTTTTGATACCGGTATACCGGTATCTGCACCCAAACTCACGCGCCCAAATACTGTCAAACAAAATTGAATGTCGGCTAAAATCTAAACCAAAACCACCTAAAATCACTCTTATGGTCTTATTTTCATTATTTATCGAAGAAGTAACTGATTATTTTCTGTGTACAGCCGGTGGAAACACTAAATCTTCCAACACGCATCATGCTTCTTGACTAAATCCATCCGGGCCGCCATTTTAGCCTGTTTAAGCCCACTGCGCATCGGTTTTGTGCAGCGTGTGTATTTCCGGTTTTGCGGTAGTCGACCGGTGTCCCCAAAAAATGCCTGGATTAGTCTCTGATTGCATTAATTTGGAACGCCTGACTATATTTCTTCATGTTATATCTTAATAAACAGCATACAACCTTAAAAAAATAGGTCAAGATCGGTCATTTTCAATAGGCTTCTGACCCTTCTCCAGATGCATACATGGTATGAATTTACAATGCGTGGTTATAATCCTTTTTGAGATACGCTGTCCACAAGTAAGACGGACAGACAGACGATGCTGACGACGACAATATCTTTCGAGCTTTTGCCCGAGGGATAAAAACGAACGACTTGACTTTTTTTAATTCTAAATACTGTGTTTTCACTGACTCAAGGTAAACTTGGAAAATCATCCAGCCAATCACATGAGTAATTTGCATCACCAGCGGTTACCATAGTTGCCAGGTTAAAGCTAAGCAATCCTGAAAACAAAAATCTGGCGAAAACAAAGTATTCGATTTTTCTAACTTAAAACCTCAGCAACAGCCCTGCACAAAATATAATGAAGCTGGTATATTATTAGACCTTCAATAATGTAAACAGCAAATGTGGAAATTCTATAAGACATTTATACTAGTGCCATGAAAATCTGCAGATTATATATATGTATATATACAGATTGCGCACCAGAAGTACTGACAAACAGTATTGTACCATACTGAAACGTCACCTCCAGCTCAGGTTATTCTTCTTGGCACTAACAAGCGTACCCGGACCCCAGCATTGTGTCAATTCAATGAGACCTTCACCTTCAATTTTTCAGTTTATCATTGAAATATAACCAAACCATTATTCCTTTTACATATTGGCATGCTTTTTTTGACCTTATATTCAGTACAATATGTTATGACCTTGACTTTGTTACATGTAGTTCACTGCACTGTGACCTTTATCAGTAACCTTGACCCAATTATGCTGATGTAATGGGACCTGACCTTGACCTCTTACCTGAGCTATTCCATCAACAGAAATGGCAACACCCAGCTGAGTGTAGACGCTATTACTTTCTATCCTCAAAGTCATCACATTGAGTGATATTCTGTGTAGTACAGACAGAACCAAAATTGTGATTATTTTTACCTCAAAATTCTCAGTACTCAAACGCAGTTTACAGTCTAAACTCCCTAGAAAATCCAAGTTACAGCGAAAGTAAACGACTATTTTTCCTAAAAGTTGATCTTCTTTCTATGTATGACTGGTTTGTTGTACCGATCAGTTGCAGAAAACGATAACGATAAACCATAATGATCAACATCCCTTCATAACCGAGCCAGGATATGGAAACCAACAGGAATGTATTTATCAAACTGGGATCATAAAGAACACCTCTTCATGCCCTGCTACTGTAGTACACGTATTTGTAGCAATGCCCTGTAAAAAATATAAACTAGTGTACCACAAAAATTGTTAAAAATACAAGGAAGTAAAATACACCTGGTCAGTTGTAGTAGTAAATAAATCATCTATATGTATACATATGTCGGTACAAAACAAAAATGTCACAATGTGAGCGAGTACGCCAAAATACAAGAGGAGCCAATCCACTAGCATCATGAACAGTACACTGCTGAGATACGTCTTGATCTTGGCTTACAAGTCACCGCCCCACCAACAATCCATGGAAGTTTACACCATTGATAACTTGAAAATAATAAACGAATGCTCCCTTAGTAGCAAACAACCAAACCTTGAGGTCATCACAAAAAGTAATGTTTTTCTCGAACCCTTCAGTTCTACCCATGTGTTCCAAGATTTGAAAAGAACTGTGTGAAATTCTATATAAAAGAAGTCATATTTCAAGTATTTATAAGAAACAAGCTGAGTAGCTAGCAGGTCCCCCGCCAAAAAGCTTGTCTGGAAATGGGCTTCTCACACACACAGGATATAATCACCATATATATTTTGTGTGATCGTAAATTGTTGCTAGGAGTGTGGTGTTGTTCATGTGAAGGAGATATAATTGTGAAGGACAATGTTGCAAATTGTCTATAGAAGAAAGGGGACAGGGTGATCGAGAAAGATCATCCGGTGGCATAGTTGTGCCGAAAAATGAGTGCCTTTCTTCTGAGATCCCAGCCATCCGCTAAGTTTGAAGTTAATCGGTTGAATTGTTCTCGAGGTATCGCGTTCACAAGATGGTTGGGATGGAAGGACGGTATGAGGGACGGAAGGACGTTATGAGGGATGGAAGGACGGATGGGTAGCTAGTGATGTAAAGTCACCCTCAATATTTGAAGTCAATCGGTTGAACTGTCCTCGAGATATCGCGTTCACTTCATTTTTGGGATGGTTGGAATCTAAGATGGCCGACGGTGGCCATCTTGGATAACGCAGTTTGGTGAAAAACAATCCCAGCCATCTTCTCACTGATGTCAAATTCCAGTCATCTTCTTATTGATGTGAAGTCACTCCCCAGATTTGAAGTCGATCGGTTGAATTGTTCTCGAGATATCGTGTTCATAACATTTTGGAGATGAATGAAATCTAAGATACCTGACAGTGGCCATCTTGGATAACGCAGTATGGTGAAAATCAATTCCAGTCATCTTCTTATTGATGTGAAGTCAGTTGAATTGTTCTTGAGATATCGTGTTCATAACATTTTGGAGATGGATGGAATGGATTGTTTTTCACCAAACTGCATTATCCAAGATGGACGCCGTCGGCCATCTTAGATTCCAACCATCCCAAAACTGTTGTGAACGCGATATCTCGAGAACAGTTCAACCGATTGACTTCAAACTTGGGGGTGACTTCACATCAGTGAGAGATGGCTGGGATTATTTTCACCAAACTGCATTAACCAAGATGGCCGCCGTCCCAGCCATCTTAGTTAATGCAGTTTAGCAATCCCAGCCATCTTCTCACTGATGTGAGTCACCCCCCCAAGTTTGAAGTCAATCGGTTGAACTGTTCTCGAGATATCGCGTTCACAACAGTTTTGGGATGGTTGGAATCTAAGATGGCCGACGGCGTCCATCTTGGATAATGCAGTTTGGTGAAAAACAATCCCAGCCATCTTCTCCCTGATGTCAAGTCACCCCCCAAGTTTGAAGTTGATGAGTTGAATTGTTCTCGAGATATCGCATTCACAACATGGTTGGGACGGAAGGACGGACGAGTAGCATTTCCAAGTCCCCTTCCCACTTTTGTGGCAGGGGACAAAAAGGAACATTTTTGGAACCTACCTACATACCCAAGTTTTTTGTCCAAATTTGTGATGGCAAATACAAATAATATTACAGATGGCCTGATCCCAAGGTGGGTTGGGGACATCTTTTCAAGTTATCAATCTTGTAAATGTGTAGGCCTACATGTATATTCAGTGAAGTCACTCAGTACTGTGATACTTCAGTATGCCATCACCATGTTGAAGACAGAGCGATTGATCTGAGCACCATACCAATCATCATGATTATGGCACTGCATGACTGAACAAAAACATCTATAGCTATACAAATCACAACTCTTTCAGTAACAATACCATATTGAGCCACATGTATAATGCGGCAGTACACTATGTTTAATACAGGAAACAACAAAAACGAAGTGCATCATATGTAGCTAACAACAACAACCACCAGGGTTCTAAAAATTAGAGAAACTAGACAAATCAATGGCAACTGAAAACACTGCGTAGGTCACAATATAAACTCCACTTTACAGAACTGAACTAGTGGGGATGAACAACTACAAGGAAACGAGCACTCCTTAATACTTCGGGCCTCGACATTTCTCGCTTAATAACCAAAAGATACAGCAAGGTCTTTCAGGTTTTTTTTCTGTATGTTTGGCAAATTATTGTGACCCAATTCACATTCAGAATGACTTCTGGTTGCAAAAATAACCAAATTCTAAATAAAGTTATCAGTTCATGTGAAATGTCGACGCCCGTTACTTCCACCTATTGGGGGAGGGGGTACCATGGTGACCCTGAGGGTGACCAGACTTACTTGGGCGATGCCCGTGACCGAGATGGAGACGCCATGGCGTGTGTAGACCTTGGGACTCTCAATGGTCAAGGTCATGGTGTTGAGATTCATCCTGATAGACGACGATGATGGAACAAGTAACACACAAAATTTATATATCAACACGTAACCATAGTAACAGGATCTAATATTTCAGCAACACTCTAAACATCCAATCACCCCAACTGTGACATGTATAGGTGCTGATCAATACCAGTATATATTCGATCACTCTCTACTGCCCAATATATACATAGGTAATTAGGATAAGGCTCATTAAGGTTCAAGTCAGAACTATCAGAACTTGCTCATTTTATCCGGGACATTTTATTCTTATTTTTCTATTAATGAAGCTCATCTTCCCGAGACCATCAAGCTCATACAGTACACATCAAAAAGTAACATGCATGTAAAGTCTGATGCTTCATCATATGTGATTATAGAGAAAGTAGAATTAACACTATGGGCTATCCATGTTATAATTTCTATTCTCCATGTTTCAATGAGTTGTTGATGACTAGTGACCTTGACCAGGACCTAACCTTTTGACCTCAACTACACAACGACCCCCTCCCACCACACTAACCCATCGATTTACGATCATTTACATGTACAAAAAAAAACCCTGAGGTTTTCAATGATTTCCTGATTATTGGTTCACAGTGACCTTGACCTTTCAACCTTCAGATGTTTCTTTTTAAATTTTCCACAGACTTGAAGCACACCTGAAGCTTGTCAACAATCCACATCCCTGGACTGGACAGGAGTTATAGCACAATGTTACCAATAATTTCCGATTTTTGGGGTCTCGACGATGTTGACCTTGTGACCTCAATTTTCATCTCCCGCTATTGTATCAATTCACAATAAAACAAAAGAAAAGATTTTTAACGTTTTGAGTCGCAGTGACCTTGATTTGTGCCCTCAATTTTGATACCTGATATATTTGATCATCTCCCAGTATCCATCCACCAAATGATTTAAGGATTTTTTTATCTGTGGCCCAGTGACCTCTTGACATTTAACCTACTGACCTCAGTTTTGGTACACGAACTCTACATCTACAAAGCAATCCTGGGAAAATTTGAGAGAAATCTGTCCATTTGTTAAACAGTTAAAAAACTAAGTACATGTACCGGTAGATGTCGGGAGAAAATGCTCTGCCAGCCATAGCAGACATGGTACAAAGGTACTGCTTTTTAGTGTTGACAGATTATTTCAAAGTTAAACTACGCATAAAAGTGAACCATAATGGCGGATTTACACTATAGTTCAATTTAAACCCTGGACAATGCAGTCTGCCCTCAATGGTAGCGAGTGTTGCACCGACACGTGACTTGCCATATCAGCTCTGGTTTGTCAATCCAAGCGTTTTGCTATATCTGTAACCCAGTCAGAATATATTTTTAATTGACGAAAACTGGTACATTTTCGACCTGAAGTTGCCAAAATTATTATCAATGTAATCATACTGATCCTTTCTTGGAATAGTATTTGATACATATTATCATATTTACACTAGTTGAAAACCCGCTCCATGTTCTGAACATAGGGGAAAGATCGTGAGAATGAACCGGAGCTCATGTGGTGGCCCACATGCTGTGCCATCAGGGCAAGAGAGCATTTTCCAAGGTTGAATCTCACTGTGAAAAGGGCGGTTGTGTGAAATCCAACAGATGTGTGGAGGAACTTTCCCTCTTATGGATTTCTCTATGATTGTGTATATTTTCTGGTTCAGATTTGCTGAGCTCTAGGCCAAAAAATGTGATAAACAAGACAAATACAAGTAGATGATAGGCGAACATTTTACTTTAATGAGCCTTGACAATCATTTTTTTCAGGGGGCTATATTAAACCACCAGGTCTCTCATCTCTGTACATGTAATCAATGTTATTCAGGCTATGTCAATATCGTTGCACTTGAATTAGAAAAGACCGGAGGTAGAAAAAAGTTTCTAATTTATGGAATAATTATAACATTTAACATGTTTAATATGTGCATAAGTGCACAATGATAAAACAGCTACATACTTCCTTATATCTTCATGCACAAGTCGACTTCTCCGTTCTCACTATGAATTAGCCTTGATTTTCATTTATCAGCTGACTGGCCCATTTAAAAGAATTTATAAATAAACAAGAAACATCACTGACCTCAAATCCATTTGAATTTCGAAATGTGGGTTATGCTGTCCTAGTAGCTTAATTCGTCGTGTGAACGGAGAAGTCGACTTGTGTATAAAGTCGACCTCCGTAGAAACACTATTGCCTACAGGATGGGATGATAAATAATTATGTCTGTACCTGCAATTTGAGCAATCTCATATTATTAAAGACATGACTGATAGCCATCTGATAGTCAGCCTAGGACTGATTCACCATTCAAACCTACTGTCTGGGTAAGGTTATTAGGGTAAAGTCGGCATATTTAAGACATTTTTGGCAAAGCAACGCGCGTTCTCCAAATATCTAGATTGCAATACATCAGCTGAACAGTATCATGGAAGCAAGGGCTCGCAAAATTGTGCCTAATTCACAAAATTGGGATCACATGCACATTATTTTTCGAAGTTGAAGTCAGGCAAATTCGAACTTAACGTGAGTATCTTTGGATATACATGCCATTACATAGCCGAAGCACCTGTTTGGAGGTTGCACACATTGTTCAAAGTTGTTCGCGTCCATTTTCAGGAAGTTGTCAATAGTTCATGTTTTTTTTTTTACCTTAAGGTTGGGAAAATTGATGGGATTTCCATCAAAACAAGAAGATTTAAGAAGGAAGGTTCAACAAATGCAAAATCTATGATGAAAACCAATTGATTACTTTCTTTAAATCTGATGAATTTCACCAACTGTCTGAAGTTTCTTAAACGGATGAAATTAACCGACTTTACCCTAGTCAATCAACAGTGTCCATTACAAAATGGGGACGAGTGGGAAATCACTCTGATAGTGACAGGTGTTACAGCTCTGCAACGGTAGAATGTGATTTAGGAGAGATGTATTGTATGTGTACCATGCTTATTTGTATGTATGCAAAATAGTCAGAATATCGAGAGAAGTATTTTGGAAAAAAAACAAATTATTCAGGGTTGGAAATAAGGGAAAATAATTTGATCAGTGATTATATTAGAAGCTTCAAATTTGATCATCAAATTACATTGTCCATGTTAATGCTATGACATTTTGATTGGTTAGTATCCAAATTTGATCAGTTATTGCTGATCACTGACCATTATTTCTATCCCTGCAACCTTACCCATCAATTATCATTCCATCCATACATCAAACTGCAACAGCGCTTACAAGATCCCTCCAATAAAAGATTCTATTTGGCTGGGTGAGATTAAGTGACAATAATACGATAGGACAGAGTAGTTAGTTACATGTCATAAGAGTTATATTTTACATCAAAGTTCTGATGTATAATAACTTCTCCTACAAATGGAATCATGAAGGATGTGACACATATACAAATACTATGTACAAAACAGCTGCATGTATAATATTTAGAGACATTCTAAAATCGTTCATATATCAAAATTGACTAGGTTTCAGAACTTTTGATTGTCAGTAATAATATTTATACTGTATATTTTGAGAACATTGATTAAGTATATGTTTAAGCTACATCTGAATATATGTACTAGCTAAGCATTAGATTTGTTATTGGTGAACTGAAACAAACATTTCACATGTTTCACATGTTTGACTAAGAAATAGAAATTTATACTGATTAAAATTTGATTGAACACATGAGACGGGTGTCATATGAGAGCATACCTCTGTAGTTTCTGTATAACAGGCCACACGAAAACACGGCCTCCAGGAACCAGTAATGGCTTGTTGTGGCAACATCCTGAAAATATACAATAAATATATTTATAATTAGATCTAATGGAGAACTCAGAAATCATCGAAGTCCAGCCCTCGCAATTGGTGCCGGCATTCACCATTGCCGATGCAAAAATGGGGTTTGCCTTGACCATTTTTAACATGGGGTTGAATGGCAGATAATGTAATTTTACAACCGTTTCTCCCAAGGCAGATTTCTGAATTCCGAGAGCTGAATTTAATGTGATGGCATGGATGCAGGCCTTGATGTAAATATAAGGAAAGCTGAAAGTGGACAGTATTTTAGATAAATGTACATGTATTATCAGTCTTTCGTTTTTGAAAATAGCTGGAGTGCTGTTAATCACACTCCTAAAGTTTGAAAAATGATTTTAAGGAATGTGATATCACACGGCTCCAGGTTACAACTTAGGGAGGCTTACAATTGGCGAGTGCTATTGTTCACACTCCTGAGCTAATTTTCAGGAGTGTGATGGAGTGTGATCACACTCACACTCCTCAAAAACGAATGACTGTATTATTAGAGAGTGATATGAAGGAATTTAACCTCTCGATTTGAAGGAGTGATCACTCGCCCTCTCCATCTCGCCTAACTTTTCCACCAAGAGAGTTATCAATCACTATCTTGGAGAATAAACAAGCATTGAAGAGTAATACAGAGAAGGGCAAATAATTCCCGCAATACAGTGATCATCTCAAAATACAAAGTCTAGGAGAGTGATCATCTCAAAATACAAAGTCTAGGAGAGTGATCAGCAGCTCCTGCAAATTTTACAAACACGAGAGACTGATGTACATGTATAGAGAAGATTCTGTCGAATTTTGTCATATTATCCCCAATTCAACATGATTATTATCATTATGCCAGAGTATTTTACCTCGGCAATCGGCAAATGCTGTGGCTAACTCATAATTGCGAGGGTTGATTTCACTGAAACCTCAAATGGAGTTGCTCACGAGAATTCAGCCTGAAGGTCATGCTACATGTATGTTTCTACAATGTAATTTCTTAAATTCACAATTAAATCTTTTTTTATAATCTTCAGTGTGTTGTGTGGAAACACAACATATAATTTACGCACAGCAGTATTTCGTACTCAACAGAAAACTCTCGTTTCATAAATGAGCTGAGTAAGTTTACATTCCACTGCAATAACACGGCCCAGCATTTTCAAGGCAATATACTGCATTGTTGGGCATAAGGCCATTAACAACTGTTTCCCCGTCACCCGCTCACATGTCTTTATCTACCACCCATTTTTAATTATCTTCATGATTTTTTTCATTATTTCCAGTTTTTAGCCCACCATCATCAAATCGCTTTTCGTCCGTCATTCGTCAGTCAGTCAGTCAGCAAGTCCGTCCGTAAACAATTTTTGTTATCACGATTTCTCAGGAACTACTTCATGCATCTTTCTCAAACTTGATACACAGGTTCCCCTTGGGGTCTAGTTGTGCAAGATACCTTTTCTGGTCTGATTCGAAAATCCAATATGGCCAGCAGGCAGCCATCTTGGATTTCCCCATGAAACCTTGTTATCGCCATTTCTCAGGAACTACATGTACTTCATGGATCTTTCTCAAATTTGGTATACAGGTTCCCCTTGGGGTCTAGTTGTGCAAGATACCTTTTCTGGTCCGATTCGAAAATCCAATATGGCCAATATGGCCACCAGGCAGCCATCTTGGATTCCCCCATGAAACCTTGTTATCGCCATTTCTCAGGAACTACTGCAAGGATCTTCCTCAAATTTGGTACACAGGTTCCCCTTGGGGTCTAGTTGTGCAAGATACCTTTTCTGGTCCGATTCGAAAATCCAATATGGCCACCAGGCAGCCATCTTGGATTTCCCCATGAAACCTTGTTATCACAATTTCTCAGGAACTACTGCATGGATCTTCCTCAAATTTGGTATACAGGTTCCCCTTGGGGTCTAGTTGTGCAAGATACCATTTCTGGTGCGATTCGAAAATCCAATATGGCCACCAGGCAGCCATCTTGAATTTCCCCATGAAACATTATCGTCATTACTCAGGAAGTACTGCATGATGGATCTTTCTCAAATTTGGTACACAGGTCCCTTGGGGTCTAGTTGTGCAGGATACCTTTTCTGGTCCAATTCGAAAATCCAATATGGCCACCAGGCAGCCATCTTCGATTTCCCCATGAAACTTTATCGTCATTTCTCAGGAAGTACTTCATGGATCTTTCTCAAAGTTGGTACACAGGTTCCCCTTATGGTCTAGTTGTGCAAGATACCTTTTTCAGTCCAGGGTTATATCCAGGAATTTGAAGTAGTGTCCTTATTTGAAAAAAAAAAATAATGCCGAGCGCAGCGAGGTGTAGCGTACAGGCCGGGGTCCAGGGGCCGCCTAGGCCCCTGGAAGCTCTGGGGTCTTAGATGCTCTCAGGAGCATTCGAGCCCATTTCTGGCTATTTAAATGTCTTGTCAGATACCTGTAGATAATGAACAATTTACTTCTTTTTTTTCCAAATTTTCACCATATTCAGGCTGATCTTGCTTGTGTTTCAAAATGACAAAGTTGAGCAGGGACTTGCTGCATGAATTTCCAGATCATTTACTCCACGTGCTGTCAGATTGATACTATACCATGATGTCAACTTTGACTAAACTAATAACAACTAACCTTTTTGCTGATTAGACTAGGGCTCAGGGGCCGCCTAGGCACCGAGAAACTCTGGGACCCTTGATGCTCTTAGAAGCATTCTAAACGATTCCTGGCTGCACATGATGTCTTGTCGATCAGACAAGCATATCATGCACATTTTACTTCTTGTTTAATTTGATCTGCTTTTAAAATTATTTACAGCTGCTGCTTTCAAAATTTCTATTGAATAGATTCCTCTGTACAGTATTTTTATACCATGCTGTATATCATTCGAAGCTAATTCTCTTCCCACCTCGACTGCCTAAACGCAAAACGGGTTGAACATAATTTGTCCCAGCTTCGATGCCTGCATCATTTTCCATGTCGTGTTCAACATCTGCTTGACCTGTGTTTTCAATACCGGCAGCACAGCATCGAGCAAAGAGAACGTCGACTTTGTGGCAGTCAGACCGTTCATCTTCCTTTATTTTTTTTTTCAAATGTCCAGCCAATACACCGCATCCTCTTGTGTGGCCGCTACCCTTCGTATTTCCCCCAGACCGACCTTTCTGTCCCGCCATGACGGCTTGTCATTGCAGATACAACGAGAGAACGCACGTGCGCTGCCTAGCTCTCCAGACACTCACAGACGTACATATTTCCGACTTCATTCATAGTATAGACCTCTGCCTGGAGAACGAAAACTATCGTGCCCCTAGTGGCCAAGCTTATCAACGGATAGATGCATAGTTGTCTCCCTTGCCATAAGTTGTCTAATGCGAGTTGACACACACTCGTCCAGGTTTACGACTTTCAAACATCGTAAAAAAACATCATTTGATTTTTGAAAAAAATCATTTGATATTTTGCAAAAACATATTCATTTTTAATTCATTTGATTTTGTACCTGTGTCCGTTTCACGGACGCTGTGAGACCCTAGATCTAACCCTGCAGTCTGAATCGAAAATCCAATATGGCCACAAGGCAGCCATCTTGGATTTCCACATGAAACCTTGTTATCGCGATTTCTCAGTAACTACTTCATGCATCTTTCTCAAATTTGGTACACAGGTTCCCCTTGGGGTCTAGTTGTGCAAGATACCTTTTTTGGTCCGATTCGAAAATCCAATATGGCCACGAGGTATGGTAGCACTCCATTTCCAGCTAACACCCTGCTACTACAGTCTGTCCTGAGTGGGGGGCGAACACGCGACCCTTGTGCCGACAGCCGAACCTCTCTAACCCACTCCGCCACCGAATCACTCTACCAGATACTGTGTTTAAAATCTAGTCATGCTTCGCACATGCGCTTGTTTTACCTAGAAGAACTATGACGTCACCTGGTTTGTGATGGATAGTTCCTGCTCTTCTCCCCTGCATACCGCTCTTCAGTGCCAGAGGGAGAATTGGGTATGCGGTAAACCCAGGAAGCGAAATATCCCCCGTTTTAGTACTGAATAAGTAACAGACTGTTGTAGCAGTTTCTTCCCCCATTTTAGTATGCTTTCATACCTGTGGCCACAAGGCAGCCATCTTGCATTTCCCCATGAAAACTTGTTATCGCGATTTCTCAGGAACCAATGCATGGATCTTTCTCAAATTTGGTACACAGGTTCCCCTTGGTGTCTAATTGTGCAAGATACCTTTTCTGGTCCGATTCGAAAATCCAATAGTGCCACCAGGCAGCCATATTGGATTTCCCCATGAAATTTTATCGTCATTTTTCGGGAAGTACTGCATGGATCTTTCTCAGATTTGGTACACAGGTTCCCCTTGGGGTCTAGTTGTGCACGATACCTTTTTCGGTCCGATTCGAAAATGTAATTTGCCCACCAGGGGGCCATTTTGGATTTCCCCATGAAACTTTTATTGTGATTTCTCAGGAAGTACTGCATGGATCTTTCTCAAATTTGGTACACAGGTTCCCTTGTGGCCCAGTTGCACAAGATACCTTTTTTGGTCCGATTCGAAAATCCAATATGGGTCGGCTACATGAAGGGGCGTCACTCTTGTGACTCGACATCACAACTCAACTGTAGACTACTGCATGTTTCGATCCTAGGGAGATAATCAGGATTCAGGCACTTTCGAAGTTTCAACATTACTGCGCGGACCGGATCCCTTCAGTATTAAGTATTGTACCATCTTACTATTTTAGAGCATGGCATCTTAAAAGAGGTATCGCAAACCAGCCCAAAAAACAGAACAGAATTAGCATTCGTTCCTAATTATAAAATGTTAAGTATGTTTCGTAGCTCATGCCAAAGACATTTGTCTTCGCTTCCAGTACCCAATGATGACACGTGCAAAAAAATCGCTTCCAGTACCCAATGACACGTGCAAAAAAAATAAATAATAATAAAAAAATACTACAAAACGAAGACGAAGAATCCTCCGTACATGTACATTCACTTTCAGACTAACTTTGCTCATTTCTCTTGTATTATAACAACTGACACAGGCCTCACCGTTTGAAAAATGATGGAGAGCTAAAAACAGTCCTCCTAAATTTCCCAAGGAGGGTGATTCGCTCTCCTGGAATTTAACCCCTTCAAATTACGTGTATACTGTATGAGAGTGAATAAATGTGCAATGATATGTAGTATATCCTAGTAATACAAATTTCAGTTACACGTACTTTATAAAAAATAAATAAATTTAAATGTTTGTGGAGCATAGCTCCAGAGCTGCATTTCTATATTAAATAGGAAACGGAAAATTTACAATTTAGTAGCAGGCACCCTGCTTTCCTGTATAAACAGTTATTCACAAGTTATATCAATGATAAAGTAAAATACTTTGCAATGATAAAACAATATTTTTGTTGAAGTTTGTAAAGAAATAAGCTGTTCACAAATATATTTATACAGATTTGGTCAATAGATAGTCCACTAAATGCTCATAATGAAGAGAAAGTGGGTCAACATCTTGTTAGTTGAGTACAAGTCTGTCCCCGAGTTGATTGGAACTCTTTTGTGAAAAAGGTAGAAAAGTAACATGTGCTTTTTTATCCATGAAAAACGGGAAAGCTTGCAGGATTTACTTTGCTTATTAAAAGTATCCTTTGATTAAATAAAGGCAGGGAAAGACTGGGAATCTATTCTTGGGAAGTCATGAGGTGAGGCAGGCATTATATCAAAAGCTTCACCTATTGCACAGCCCAACAACAGTGCTTGATGGTATTACAACAACAACACAGACTGACGAGCCGAGGTGCGCGAAAAATGCCGCTCCTCAAAAGAAAATGAGGAGCGTGATGGACATGATGGTGCGCGAGCGCGATTGCGCTCCTCAAAAGGCCAGGCCTGCTGACATAAGTAGAGTTTCTAGAAATCTTGAAACTCCTGAAACTTAGATTATATCTTGGTGTTTTCAATTTCAGTGTCTCTTTTTCGCTCAGATTTGAAATTCTGTAAACAAAATCACAAATCAATCGTTTGTTCTTAGTAACAATGGACAAAGATCCTCGTCATTAGCTTACAATTATCAGACAATGGTGGGCGCCAAGATCCTGAAGGATCTCTCGTTGCTAGTTTAAAGCACTATCCAAAGAAAATTTCTTGCTTTGAACTTGTTGAAATCAGTAAAATGTACAAGCCAATCTCTTTTTGCTCACAGACCCATCAAATCTGATGATGGACATGATGAAAATGACAAGATTGATGAAAATAATATGGTCACATGGCAAATCCTAACAGGGGCGGTAACCCATTTGTTTAAAAGTTCTCAAAGATGGCGGCTGAATGACGAAATTAGGCCTATCTCAGAAATTTGGGTAGGGTATAGGCATGTCATTACATTAACTATACCAGTACTTTATTATTTTATATTCCATTTTGGATTAATTAATCAAATCATTGATGATGATGATGATCATCATCATCATCATCATTAATTACGTTGTCAGTGCCTTTGAAAGTGCTTTTGGGATCTGAGGGAAGATGCATTTATCATCTGCAGATGTACAACTGCAAGTTTGAATTTTCAGATTATTATTGTGCAACAGGGATTCCCAGGAATAATGTGGATTTACTCTGTGTAATAGGACAGTGTATCTATTACTGTAGAGGCTATACCATCTATAAATAGATTTAGCCTATGTGACGGATCAATATGCTGATTGCGAAATCTCCATTGACAAAGGTCACCACTGTACTCGCAAGTACAGATTGGGTAATACTGTATACAGAATTTATCAAGAACTATATTACTTGAAGAACATTTTCCGAAGACTGGAACTTTGATATATAAAATGCATGAAATGAACTTGTTCCGGTCGCCTCGCCCTAGTATCGACCGACAAAAAAAAAGAGAAAAAATTATGGATGGTGGGATTCTGCTCATTTTCAGGTCGGTGCATGCAGCTAGGGCCGAGCGAGAGATAATTTAGTGTGTATATTATAAGGGGTTTTGTGACTCGTTCTAAATATCTTACACATCATGACATATTGATAATCAAGAATTTTCGATTAGATCTAGCAAATTATGCTTTATTTTGATGACTGAAAAAAAAAATGTTTGTTGTGGACAGGGAGGGGGATCCCCCGAAGCTGGAAATGCCAAGGACATCGGTGGTATTTGTTACGTAAACAACAGATATACCAGACGAACTTTGAAGCTAGTTTGCACAATGATAGATAAATATGTTATTCACCTGACACTACCATCACCTCGTTCGGACCACACACTTCGAAACCCATTTTGAAGCGTTAATTCGGCTTGTTGATGGTAAAATTCCGCCCGTACGTTTCAGAGCCCAGATCCTGTTCTGATTCCGCACTGTTTATCGTTGAGCGTTTTCATTGGTTAAAAATCTATAGACTCGTACCTCGTCCAAGTCAACACTGAATTAAGGATAAGTACAGTCTTCCATTTGAAAGGAGAGAATTCGAAGTCGCGCTTACCGGAAACAATCAATCAATCATTCAATCAACCAGGTTTATTGTACCACTAAGTTTACAAACAGAGTATGACAAAGATAGACATTCAACAGGACTGAAAGCGTGACAATAATAATGGGATCTTTCGAGTCTGATGAATGATAACTGTACGGCGAAAGAAGAATATCCAATCATTGGAATCAGAGATACAGTTGTTAATTCTCTTAGACACCACGGAAATAACAGCGGCTCTAAACAAAGGATCAGCTGTTCTATCAATTACAGTGCCGTAATCGCCACCCGCGCAACTGGGGGATTTTTAACCTAGGCCTCAATGGAGCGTAACAGGTTTTCCCTAAAAATCTTCTCTCATACTTGAGATAAATTTCTACAACGTGGCGAAGTAAAAGATAGTACATCCGTTCAAATTATGCGTTAAAATCAGAGCTGAACTAGCCTTTTTCGAAGTTTTTTCCATTTACTTCTGTGTTAAAATTAGGCTTTTCAGAGAGAGGAAAATCATTGGAGGACGTCATTGTATCATAGAGAAGCGGTTAATCATGTTGATTGGGGAGGGGTCGTGGTCGTGTAGATCTTCACGACCACCCAATCAACATAATTAACCGATTAACAACTGTATCTCATCCCACTGATTGAATATCAACCGTGACGAGCCCCTGTGGGATGAGATGAAATACTTTAAGATCATGCAGATATGATACTTTTCAAGTCCATATTATTTGGGGAAAATTCGATCAGATTCATTGTGGGAACATAAAGCTCAGGCTTGTAGTATACATTATACCCAATTACCTCGTAGTAAAGGATTATCCCTTTGCTTTAATGCATTAACGACATTTTATAAGACAAACCATACCCTATTGTAATTATTATAATATGTCATAAATGACTGAGTGATGATAGAAATGATAGGACATTCTGGCTATCAGGCCATTAAACTCATATGCCTCTTCTTTTACATTTATTCAATTGACTATTGTTGCTAAGCTACTTTCCGTTGATTCGACAAGTCCAGATCGCGTCACATGTTGGCCTGTCCCCTTGTGCATTATAGTTAATATGGGGAAATATGGAAAAATCTATAAATATAAAACTAAGTACGGCAAAATTCAGTCTCAGTAAACTCTGATATAATATCACGGAATATTACATCTGACTTCAGTGCTATATAAATCCCGCGCGAATTTCAAGCTATACATTTGTTAGCCAATCAGGTGGCTAGCTTGGTGAAACAATTTCAAAATGACGCCCACAGTAATCACACACGGTAGCAGGTGGACCAACATAGTAAACATTATCGGGAAACAACATCCAAATACGGCATCATTTCCAGATAGTGTGCACGGTAAACCTAAGCAAAGTAGAAAATATCAAAAGATCGTGCCGTGTGAAGGTGTTAATCCGTTAACTAAACATCAATAATTGTCAAGGTGAAAAGGCAGAAAATGTATTGACTGGCTTATTAATGGATCTCGTAGGATATCGGCGAACATTTCTCACGATTAAATTTTTTTCATAGCGTTACGTGGTCTCCTGATTTACCATATTGGTTCACCTAGATTGGGTATAACTGGGCCCTGATTTTTACGTACGCATTTCACAAAACATACAGTTCCAGAAATTTTCAGTAGATATCAATGAATATATCTATAAAACGAACTTCAATCAATGTTATAGCAGTTGTAACTAGTATCCCAGTCAGTCGGAGCATGGTGAGTAGTAGGGAGTACGTCACTTCATTCTTATTTTCCAGGGAGGTAACTCTTGGCACCCCCTTTTCCAGGTTAAAGGTATAGGGAACTCCCCGTCATCTCCCCAAGAGTTCCGCCAGGGGAGAGAGTTCCGCCAGGGGGCGCCACCAGCTCAAGGTCGCTATAGTTCCGGCAAAGGGCCCCTGGGCATGTATTCTTCCGCGGTGATGCGATCTGGTGGTGATGCGGTCGTTGGAAAAAGCTTCCGCAGAGAAAAAGTAGTCCCCAGACTTCAAATACGCTGCATGGTCCGATTGGGTCGAGTGAGGTATCAAAGTGAAGCATTCGTGAAGGGGCATCCAGTCATGGGTGGGTGCATGTAAAATTAGGATTTTTTCCCGAAACTATAAAAAGCGGAACACGGACTTTACCCCTAAACTAGGGGAAAACACCTATCAACCCCAGCCAAAAGGGCTAATATCGGTCCCCGGGCTCATCGGGGCCTGCCTATCAAGTCTATGGGGTGGGTGCGTGTAAAATTAGGATTTTTTCCCGAAACTATAAAAAGCGGAACACGGACTTTACCCCTAAACTAGGGGAAAACCCCTATCAACCCTAGCCAAAAGGGCTATCGGTCCCCGGGCTTATCGGGGCCTGTCTATCAAGTCAATGGGGTGGGTGCATGTAAAATTAGGATTTTTTCCCAAAACTATAAAAAGCGGAATACGGACTTTACCCCTACAATAGGGGTCTGTATTATACAATATAAGGAGAAATGCCTGTATGGGGTATGGGGATGGTCAATTTTTTTCGTGGGCTTTACTATGGCTTGTGGGGTCGCGTTTTTCTCGTCTCGCCAAGAAAATGACAATGGGAAGGGTCCCGGAGCGAATCGGTGAAATTTTTGGGAAAAGTCACCGAGGTCTGTATATAGGCCCATACTGGCTATATGGGGGTATGGGTTCAACCTAGGAAATTCACACGTTCATTGTGATATGGGCTGTTTGGATTTGTTTTTCACGTCTCGTCATTTAGAACACGATGGGAAGGGTCCCGGAGCGAAACGGTGAAATTTTTGGAAAAAATCACCGAGGCCTGGGTAGGCCCATAGGCCTATACTGCATGGCTATGGGTGTATAGGTCCATACGGGGTGGACGTTTTGGGATCTAGGTGGGCCACTAATGGTCCGATGGGGTCGAGTGAGGTATCAATGTGAAGCCTATGTGAGGGGGCATCTGATGGGGTGAGTGCGGGGTTGAAATATCGTCACTCTGCGCATGCGCAGTGGACAAAGTGTATGGAAATAGACGTGTTGGGGTCTAGGTGGGCCACTAGTGAGCCGATGGGATCGAGTGAGGTATCCATGTGAAGCCTATGTGAGGGGGCTAGACTAGGGTGTCGTTTCCATTCTGCTGCGCAGGTCACGTGGGTTGTGACGTCACTTCCGGGTTTCACCTCCAAACCCAGAAGAGTTCCAATTTTCTCTTAGACGTCCGGATGTTCAACCTCCGGGGGTTTTCCCGGCCCGGCCCGGCCCGACCGCAGCGCGCGCGCACGTCATCACCGGCAGTGCGCGGGTGAATGTCGGGTCAAAAGGTCAAAGGTTACATCCAGGTCAAAAGGTCCCAGGTCTCCCTTTCGGCAAGGTTCGGCGACAATGTTGCGGCATCGATATACAGAGCTTGAACCCCAAAAGGGGATTGTAAATTAACCTGGGAAGGATGGGCGGTTCCATTTGGACCAATCAGCGGTCGAGAAAAAGAGCCAATGAGCGATCGATAAAAGAACCAATGGACGGGTACTAGAATTTCGCTCACGTCTGCGCCTACATCCGGGTACTGGGATGCTTTCGCCTACGTCCGCGCCTACATCCGGGTTCTTGTACACCCGGGTAATGTTTTCTGGACATGGATGGGTTACCTTTGGCTCCATTCTAGGCCACTGATTGGCTAATACGGTGTTCAAAGCCAGTTTCATGCATTATGCTCATACAGAAAACACACAAGACAGGGTTTTTTGGTGAGATCTTATTTTTTTATTCAGTGAACAACAACAACTTGAGAACAACCACGTGAAAACTGAAGCCCAGAACAGGGGGCTTGTACATTGAAAGAACTGAAGCCCAGAACAGGGGGCTTTGGCCTGCTTGACCTGACCAGCCTGAGCCTGCCTCATAAGCCTGAGTCTGCCTCACCGGAGCTATACCATGAGACATGGAGAAGATTTTCCAAGGGATCCTCCGGCGCTGTTACCTTTGTTGTTGTTGCTGCTCTCTTTTTTGGACTAACCCATCAGAATAGTACGTATCACGGACTACAGCCGTAGAGCTACGTCTAGGCGCGCATGTATGACATGGTCTGTAAAACACATCTCTCTGGATCCTACGCCTCCATTCCTACGGTTTCAGAGCCATGACGGACACCCGTCCCTATGCGACTCGCATTTTACAGCATGCCACCGTGGTTAATTCGCTCACGGGTTACCGAGCAGTGGTTCGGTCCATGTTTTCAGATGGCGACGACAACGAGGGGCGACGCTAGATCCTGAACGAGTTCACAGAAGCGGTCCTCGACAGAGTGCACTCGATGGAGAAGTGTGCCACCACTCACCACTACTGGACTATGACAGCCATCCTTGATGCTCGGGCTATGGACCACGAGCGCTCACGCTGGAATCAGCGACGGCTGGTTGGCCTAGTCATGGTCTGTGCCCTATTGACCCTGGCGCTGTGGCATTGACAGTGGGACCTGACTATAAATACGAGGGTCAGACACAGTGTGCGTCATTCACCGATCGTCATTGGGTCAACCATGTCACCAGTTCTACGAGACATCCTTCCCCTTACACCCCGGGTGGGGTTACACGTCTATGAAGATAAAGTCACCCTCGTGGAAGACCGTGGAGATGTTTGCTGGTCGCGCGCTGAGACCGTATCGAATACGGTTACGCTACACCGTGACGGCTGGACCAAATTTAAACGGTGTTGAGCGGCGAGCTCGACGGACACCTCATCCACATAGATAATGCCATCTACGTACACCGTGGACCCTTCTTCCCACGCCTGGGCCGCTACCAAGACCCTACGCGAGGCTTCACCCTAGACCCCGATCTGTGGACAGCCTTCGAGAAAGTGGTGCCTATCGTGGACCAGCTGTTTACACCGGACGAGCGGTCATCAGACGAGTTGGAGTGGGCTCGTGCCCTGAGAGAAACAGCGGCAGAACCCAATGAACAAATGTCAAGCCATGAACCAGACGACGATGCCATTGATTACCCGGCTAGATTTTGACCACCCGATCCTTTGATCTCACGGGGTTCTCCCTATAAATACGAGAGACAGTCAAATCTGGTACCATTCACGTACTGACCATGGCGGAGCATATAATACTGGCGTATCTCAGCTTGACCCCCGAGGTTTTCCTGCACGTGTATGCGGATAAGGTCGATATCGTGGAGGAGGTGGGAGACATCTGTGATGCGGACCCTACACAACCGTGCCCGGCCCACATTCGTCTGTCCCGGAAGGGCTGGACCAAATTCAAACAGGTGTTGTCTGGTGAACTGGACGGCGACCTCATCCACTTGTGTCACGATGTGTACATCCGACGCGGCCCTTTCTTTGCTCAATTGGCTCGGCTAGATGGGGGTACAGTGCATTTTACCCTTCACCCTGATCTATGGTCTGCATTGGAAGATGCCGTGGTAGATGTGGATCAAGTACTTATCAAGCGGTCATCAGACGAGTTGGACTGGTCATTTACCATGGACACTGTGGAAGCCAACGAAGAAAATCAGAAAGAAACTCCGGCCCAAGATATACCCGTTATAAATAAACGATAGAGCCAGGATCCATCATCATTTGTCACCATGAAGCGCTTGGAGAAGGTGTTGGATAACTTATACTACAGTCCCGACAGTCCGGCGGCCTATAGTGCATTGTCGGCTCTCTATCGAGCGGCCAAACCCCAGGGGATACAACGTGCCCAAGTCCGAGATTGGTTAAGAAAACAAGACACCTATACCTTACATCGATCTGTCCGTCGCCATTTTCTACGGAACCGGGTCATCGTGGGAGGAATAGATGCCCAGTGGCAAGCGGATTTGGTCGATATGAGCGCCTTTGCCAAACACAACGATGGGAATCGGTATATCTTGACGTGCATCGATATCCTATCGAAGTATGCGTGGGTGGTACCCATCCGGACGAAAACGGGGCGAATCTCATAGCGGCGTTCAAAGACATCTTCAAGACCGGGCGCAAACCTTTGTATTTGCAAACCGACGAAGGCACGGAATTCCTCAACAGACCGTTCCAACAGTTTCTGAAAGCCCAGAAGGTGTTTTTCTTCCATACGTACAACGAGACCAAGGCTTCCGTGGTGGAAAGGTTCAACAGGACATTCAAAGGCCGCATGTATAAATATTTCACCTATAAGAATACAAGGCGGTACATCGATGTTCTCCCGAAACTTGTGAGTGGTTACAATCGAGCCTATCATCGGAGTATAGAGAGAGCCCCCATTACCGTGACCCAACGCAATGAAGCCCAAGTCCGGCGTGTCTTGTACCCCAGGCAATCCCAGCGAACGACGAAGGCGGTGTTCAAGGTCGGGGACCCTGTACGGATCAGTAAAATCAAAGGTCAATTTGAGAAAAGTTACTTGCCCAACTGGAGCGATGAGCACTTCCTGATTAAACGGCGCCTACCCTGACAGCAGCGAGTCTATGAACTGGAAGATCTTCAAGGGGAACCGTTGCTAGGGACGTTTTACGAGACGGAATTTTGCCTGTCGTAAAAACACAGCAAGACTACTACACGGTGGAGCAGATTTTGAAAACGGAACGTCGACGTGGCAAACTGTTTCATTTCGTCAAATGGCAAGGCTGGCCCAGTTCCTTCAATTCCTGGGTCGCTGCCAACCAGGTGAAACGACTATAAAGCCAGACACCACTACCGTCATCCTTCATTTCACGTCCGACCACAGTGCTATGGACAAACAGCAGCTGCCTCTGAACACAGCGTCTCCCAAAACGCGCAAAGCGCAAGTGGGCTTTGTGGTGATACTGCTAACCCTGCTGAGTGTGTTGTACGGAGGTGTGTTTTACGACGTAGCCTATGTCAGCACGTTACTTAACCAACTGAGAACACCAGCCACCAGCGAAACCGGTCTACAGATAGCACCAGTCAACCCCGTATCGAGCCCAGTCATCACCACACACCGTGTACAAGCCACGTGGAGCTCCACACCAAGCTCCACACCTACACCAAGAACACCCACTACGTCTGAAGACCCACCGGATTTCATCCCTCACAGTGAACAGACAACGACGACCGACGTTGTACCCACCACCATCATCACTCGCAGTGAACAGACAACGGCGACCGACGATGTACCAACCACCACCACTCCAGTTCACTCGTACCAAATTTACAAGAGCGGGTTACCACGACAGCGCATACAGCTCGAACCATGGACCCTCGGTGGCAGCATCCCTTCACTTGCGTCATCGCAGGACCGACAGGCTCCGGCAAAACGCACTTCGTCAGGAAGCTCCTTCAACACGCCGACAGCATCATCACCCCACCCATTGCCCGAGTCGTGTGGTGTTACGGAGAATGGCAGGAAACATATGCAGCAATGCCCCACATCACGTTCGTGGAAGGCCTACCTAACCTGCCCGATTTGGAACCCGACACCTTGGTGGTTCTGGATGATCTCATGGCGGAGACGGATGCGCGGGTCACCCAACTCTTTACCAAAGGCAGCCACCATCGACGGCTCAGCATCATCTACATTGTGCAGAATCTGTTCAGTAAAAACAAAGAACATCGGAACATCAGTTTAAATGCCCACTACCTGGTGGTCTTCAAAAACCCGAGAGATACCACTCATCTGCTGCACCTGGCGAGACAGATGTATCCCGGCCGCACACCGTTTGCGTTGGAAGCCTTTAAAGATGCCACAACCCCTCAGCACGGGTATATGCTCTTCGACCTCAAGCAAGCCACCCCCGACCACCTTCGACTACGGACCGGCATCTTTTCCGGAGAGGCCCACCACGTGTACATGCAAAAATAATGTAAACACACCCACTGTGGCTCCCCCAGCTGGAGTGTGTGTTTGATGATGGGGATAATAAAAAAGAATGAATACCACAGCATGGTTGACTTTGTCTCTGTTCTCTGAAGTAGATAAAAAGGGCAGAGTTGTGGGTTCTGGCATTAGTTGTACATGATGTCTGCGCGAGTACGGAAGCACGCTCCCACGCTCCGTGTATTGAAGACGGCCCCACCCGAGTTGGTCCGAACCATTGTACGCGGTGCGGATCCTGACCTTGTACGCTGTCTGTGCGAGATCGGGTACAACCTGTTAAAAGGCAACGTACCACTGACTCCGGCTCAGAAGACCAAGTTGGCCAAGCATTTACCTGGACGATGGGAATGTGGCCTCGTGGATATCCAATACCCTTACTCGTGGTACAACGTGCGAGCCAATGAAGTGTGGTACGAGGTGACCTACGAAGGCAAAAACACCCGACTCACCCTCCCCGAAGGCCAATACGATACCCCCATGGAGTTCATGGGTGGACTGACAAGACTGTTGCATTATAAGGCTCTACGGGAGGTCACGAATACATCAAAACCCATCAAATCCTTTCCCTTCAAGAATCACGTCGACTTCGATTACAACGCACACAACGGCAAGGCACAGCTTATCGTCACCGCCAACGCGAGTGTCGTACTGAGTCCTATTCTACAGCAAATGCTGGATTTCGATCTACAGACGTTCGCTGGTCCCACCGCCCACCAAGGCGAGATCCCGATGGATATGAAGTCGGGTATGTACGGACTCTACGTCTACTCGGACGTGGTGGACAACCACATCGTGGGCGATATCAACACACCTCTGTTACGGGTGGTGCCCATTAAAAAGACGTATGGAGATCAAGTCACCCACAGTTTCACCCACATGCTCTACCTGCCCGTACGACAAACCGACATCAACACGATCACGGTGGATATAAGAGATGACACGGGACGACCGGTGGCATTCGAACGCGGGAAAGTGGTGCTGACACTTCATTTTCGACAAGCACGTGCTCCCCACTTTGCATAATGAAGTACCTTACGAGTGCGATGCACGCAGCTATATGGACTATTATGCCCAACAGGCCGGTGGTGGCTTTCCGGTCTTTAGCGGTGCATGCATGCAACGAGGACATGGGCTGGGGAACATACTCGGCAGCATCGTCAAAACGTTCCTGCCCTTGGTGACGCGCGGGGTGAAAGCAATCGGCAAACAAGCGGTACGCAGTGGACTGCAAGTGGCCGGTGATGTCTTGGGGGGTACGGCACCCAAAGAAGCCTTGAAACGGCGGGCCAAAGAAGCGGGAGGCGTCTTGGTGGCCAAAGCACAACGCACCGTAGGGAATAAAAGAGCTGCCCCACCGAAACCACGCACCAGTCGACGACCGACCCAGCGACGACGCACATCGAAGACCCAGGATATCTTTTCTTAAAACATGTCCTTGATCCACGCAGAGTCCTGCCCCTCCACCAACAGTGAATTTGATTTGTGGACCGTGCCGCCCACACAGACCAGTGCCGAACAAGGATTATGGGTGGAGCATCTCCCGCTCTCCAGCATCAACGAAACAGGGCCCATCGAGTTCACCATCAGTAATGCGGATACGGCCTATGTGGATTTAGCCCATACATACTTGTATGTGAAAGCCAAGGTGGTCAATGGGGATGGCTCCAGAATCACCCAAGCTGCAACGGTGGGCCCGACGAATCTCTGGCTGCACTCGATGTTTCAACAGGTGGATATTTTTCTCAGCGACAAACTCATCAGTGCGGCGACCAACACGTACCCCTATCGAGCCTACATCGAGACACTGTTGTCGTATGGCCGAGAGGCTAAAAAATCTCAGCTGACAGCCGCTTTATTCTACCAGGACACATCCGAGCACATGGACACGGTGGACAATGTGGGATATAACAAACGGAAGGTTTTCACTGCGAACGGTGCCTCGGTGGATCTCATGGGTCGACTACGCGCAGACATGTTCATGCAAGACCGGTACCTCTTGAACAAGATCCCCATCAAAATCCGATACTGATACGGGCGCCTCCGACCTTCGCCTTGATGGCCACTAACGTAGATGGGCATGCAGCTGACTATAAGATTGTTATCCAAGACGCAGTCCTGTATGTCCGAAAAGTGAAACCGAATCCAGCCGTTCAATTGGGACACATGAAAGCCTTGGAAACAAAACCAGCCCAGTACCCTATCCGACGTGTACAAACCAAAGTGTTCTCTGTGCCTGCTGGAAATATGGGCGCCAACAAAGAAAACCTGTTCCTGGGGGAACTACCCAAGCGATTGATCCTGGCCTGTGTGGAAAATACCAGTTTCAGCGGAGCCTACCCAGAGAATCCGTTTGACTTTAAACATTTCGGCATCAATTTTGTGGCCCTGCATGTGGATGGACAACAGGTCCCAGCCACGGCCTTAACACCGAACTTTGGGCGCAGGAATTTCATTCGAGCCTATCAGAGCCTGTTTACAGCCACCGGTCAAATCAACCAGGACGAAGGGAATTTGATCAGTCGGGAGGACTACGCGAACGGATACACGTTGTTCTGTTTCGATCTGACCCCCACCTTAGAGAACGACCATCAGCTGGCCCTAGCCAAGCAAGGCAATTTACGGTTGGAAATCCACTTTGCACGAGCCCTGGGGACCACCGTCAATGTGATCTGCTACGCCGAGTTTGACAACATCATTCAAGTGGACAAGGCGCACAACGTCCTGTGTGACTTTTCCACCTAACATGGATACAGACCAGATAACCACCGTGCTGGAGAATGACCCAGAGACACGTATGGTCTTTCAAGGGGTGTTCGCCCGAGATGTGTTCCCATTAGACCGTATGTATCCTGCTGCATACGTTCTCAACACGGACCCGATGGATCGGCCCGGTGAACATTGGGTGGCCGTGTACTTGACAGAACAGCAGGGGGAATACTTTGACCCGTACGGCCTGCCACCCCTCCATCCCGATTTAACAGACTTCATGGATCAAGGTACAGAGACGTGGTGTTGGAACAGTCAAACGTTGCAAAGCCTGACCAGTAGCGTGTGCGGACAATATTGCTTGTTTTACCTGTACCATCGATGCCGGGGAAGGACCTTATCTACCATCGTACAGATGTTTGACGAGTACCCCAAGGCCGAGGACCGCGATGTACTCGTATATGACTGGGCCGTCCATCATTTCAATGTACAAGCCCCGTTCTGGGCTTGAGTTCCTTCAATGTACAAGCCCCTTGTTCTGGCCTTCAGTTTTCACGTGGTTGTTCTCACGTTGTTGTTGTTCACTGAATAAAAAAATGAGATCTCACCAAAAAACCCTGTCTTGTGTGTTTTCTATATGAGCAAAATGCATGAAACTGGCTTTGAACACCGTATTAGCCAATCAGTGGCCTAGAATGGAGCCAAAGGTAGCCCATCCATGTCCAGAAAACATTACCCGGGTGTACAAGAACCCGGATGTAGGCGCGGACGTAGGCGAAAGCATCCCAGTACCCGGATGTAGGCGCAGACGTGAGCGAAATTCTAGTACCCGTCCATTGGTTCTTTTATCGATCGCTCATTGGCTCTTTTTCTCGACCGCTGATTGGTCCAAATGGAACTGCCCATCCTTCCCAGGTTAATTTACAATCCCCTTTTTGGGGTTCAAGCTCTGTATATCGATGCCGCAACATTGTTGCCGAACCTTGCCGAAAGGGAGACCTTGGACCTTTTGACCTGGATGTGACCTTTGACCTTTTGACCCGACATTCATCCGCGCACTGCCGCTGATGACGCGCGCGCGCGCGTGCGGCCGGAGAACCCGCGCGCGCGCGCTGCGGCCGGGGCGGGCCGGGGCGGGCCGGGAAAAACCCCGGAGGTTGAACATCCGGACGTCTAAAAGATCTTTGGAACTCTTCTGGGTTTGGAGGTGAAACCCGGAAGTGACGTCACAACCCACGTGACCTGCGCAGCAGAATGGAAACGACACCCTAGTCTAGCCCCCTCACATAGGCTTCACATGGATACCTCACTCGATCCCATCGGCCCACTAGTGGCCCACCTAGACCCCAAAACGTCTATTTCCATACCCTTTGTCCACTGCGCATGCACAGAGTGACGATATTTCAACCCCGTACTCACCCCATCAGATGCACCCTCACATAGGCTTCACATTGATACCTCACTCGATCCAATCGGCCCACTAGTGGCTCCCCTAGATCCCAAAACGTCTATTTCCATACACTTTGTCTATTGCGCATGCGCAGAATGACGATATTCCTACCCCACATCCATCCCATCGGTTGCCTCCTCACATAGGCTTCACATTGATACCTCACTCGACCCCATCGGGCCATTAGTGGCCCACCTAGATCCCAAAACGTCCACCCCGTATGGACCTATACACCCATAGCCATGCAGTATAGGCCTATGGGCCTACCCAGGCCTCGGTGACTTTTTCCAAAAATTTCACCGTTTCGCTCCGGGACCCTTCCCATCGTGTTCTAAATGACGAGACGTGAAAAACAAATCCAAACAGCCCATATAGTTTCGGGAAAAAATCCTAATTTTACATGCACCCACCCCATTGACTTGATAGGCAGGCCCCAATAAGCCCGGAGACCGATATTAGCCCTTTTGGCTAGAGTGGATAGGGGTTTTCCCCTATTTTAGGAGTAAAGTCCGTGTTCCGCTTTTTATAGTTTCGGGAAAAAATCCTAATTTTACATACACCCACCCATGACTGGATGCCCCTTCACGAATGCTTCACTTTGATACCTCACTCGACCCAATCGGACCATGCAGCGTATTTCAGGGTGCATTCCACACCTAAATGATGTGCGGTTAAAAATAGACATGGGTTCGGGTCTTCGGCCTTAAATATATGTGAAATCTTAAAGAAAACCCCATAAAAGTATATATTTTCCGAATGGGCACACTCATGCCATTATTCCAGGAGGCAAGCGAGCTATTGAAATTGAAAATGAAAGACGTGCAATCCTTCTTAAACCTTCTTCAACTTTTCTGAAAAACTCCTTAAAATATATGAAAATGTGTCAAATTCTACCCGCAACCCAGAGAAAACGTACGAAATGATTTTCTTTTTATGTATGTTAAAGATGTAATCAGCCTCAAATCTTGGCTGAAATCAATGTCTCTCAAACTCAGCGAAAGTGACATATGTTACAACAGGTACAAAATGAAACACATTTGGCCACAAAAAACTAAACTTGTTTCTACCATTCACGAGAAAATAGAAGGAATTAATCTTTAAAAATAAACAGCATGGCATGCCATTTATTTTTCCACGGCTGTGTCAACAAGCGTATACACGTATGGTGCATTCTACCAACGTATGCTGTGCGACATTACCGAACCGTAAGCACGAGCCATGACGTTATCCCATGGCTGCAGCTGTGCAGCATTCAAATTCGTGAGCGTCGCTACGTCACTCATTCGTCACGCAGTGACGTCATTTTTCTCTCCGCGTACAACACACACTCAATGGCGAGACAGAAAAGCCGTCGAAGCGGGCAGAGTTACAAATTTCTCTGACAAGATATTTCTGCATTAGTTGTATATGACGATCCCACTAGCATCAAATATAATACATATGATGCTTTGGTAATCTCCATTTTGAGGCTGATTACATCTTTAAAGTGTTTCCCGTCCAAAGGACAATTTAAAATGGCGAAAAAAACAGGGGGTCGACCTACTCGTTTTTTGTAAAATTTTATCGCCATAAAGGGATCATCATTTTCGTTTCCCGAAAAAGTGAGGATTTTGACCTGCCTGATATTCAATTCCGGAAACGATTAACTCCGTAGTGGCGCGTAGTTGAGACCAGCAAGCAAATGTTATATCTTCGTTTGAAGAAATGATTACGTCCAGCAAGGTAATACTATAGATTTCAGTTAGTAGAAAGGGAAGAAGAATTACCATGCTGTCAAAAACAGGGGACCTTCCTTATTATGAAATTAGGGAGGGGCCATTTGTGCGAAACCGTGGCCTAGTGTGGAGTGCACCCTCAAGTATGGGGACTACTTTTTCTCCGCGGAGGCAGACCGCACCACCACCAGACCGCATCACCGCGGAAGAATACATGCCCAGGGGCCCTTTGCCGGAACTACTTTTGACCTTGAGCTGGTGGCGCCCCCTGGCGGAACTCCCTCCCCTGGCGGAACTCTTGGAGAGATGATGGGGAGTTCCCTATACCTTTAACCTGGAAAAAGGGGAACCAAGAGTTACCTCCCTGGAAAATAAGAATGGATTTACTCTTACTATACTACTTATGGCGTTACGTTTCCTACCTTGTGTCTACTTTCGCTTAACCCGGGGCTAGGGGCCATATGAACCCATGTAAATCAACATCTTCCTGCTGCTCATATGAAAAGTCACAACCAAAGCGTGACTGAGATACATCATTCTCCAGACGACGACTTTACAACGAATATCATATGGATTAAAAACACTGATCAGCGATACGGAGTTGATATTTTTGGAACATCATGATGTCTTGCCGGCATCATTGAAAATTGTTGACCGTTTCTCTCTTGCAGGAAACTAGACTATGTTTATGTATACTAGGATTGTCATTTAGAATTTGGTGCTAATGCTGTTATGTGGAATATGGAAAAAGTTTTCGGATTATGGACGCGGATATTCTTTAATGGACCACGGCTGAATTATGAACGACGGACCAGGCGCTTGTAAGTTGCAATAATGATATCCACTCTACCCATACTATAGTCGTGTCCCAATAAAATCTCATGTTTGTCCCATACAGTGCACCATTTTCTACTCAGAAATTAAGGGCCCCTCCGCACGGCACTCCACCTCGCACCTTCCATATTACTACCCACCAATTCCCCGCATGTAGGGATATGGCGAGGTCCATCCCAGATATCGGAGGTCAGAATGACTACCCCACCAGTTCCTCACTTTCCGAGTGGGAAATGCGTTTCTACAATATCCCTACATAACTAATGGGGCAGCCGTTTCAATAACTTATGGGACAGCATGTCACATAAAATGCGCAGTGAAGTACCTCACAATATCCCCACATGCGTGAGGGTTTTTGGCAATTTCCTGAATGGGAAAAGTTGTCTTACAATATCCCTACATGTGGGGAAATAATGGGATAGTCGTTCTGGCCTCCATGGAACATTCCTTCACCATACACGGGTCAGTGAAATATTCCATAACGTATATCACCGAATATCCCATAGCATATTAATGAAAAGTGCTTAACATTCGTAATGAATTGAAGGAGGGGAGTGAGTGAGTCAATATTATTTAACGTCGGTTTCAACATTATTTCAGTCATATCACGACGTTTGATTCTTAATCCTTTTCACACACGGAAACCACATGGGTAGAGTCCTATTCCCTTTAACACATGGGGCCCCACGGGTGGAGTCCTCTTCCTTTTCATACCCGGGAATCCCACTGTGGCCCAGTGAGTCGCCTCTTACGACAAGCTCTCTGAGGAGCTGAATATTCCACTGATGCTAAATGTGAATACCTCATGTTTAAGGATTCGTCATGATTTTTTTTTCATTCTAATGAAAAAATGGCGTTCATGTGTATCATATGGAAAGAAGACTTTTAAATACAGCGTGATTTCTTTATTCGATATGCCACTATCACATCTAGTGGTTCCCAACCTGTATAAAATACCAGTAATTTAGATATCGTTACTCTGTAAATGACGATTCTCTCAGACATTATCATATCTCAGAGAAGCATGTAGACTTTTGATTGGCTGACAGACCTCATGTGTGATGCTGTATTGTCAACTTGCTGGTCGAATATATATCGTATACCCCCGTCGCCAAGGGCAACGAACAGGTGTTCACTAGATTCCATCGTCTGCTAAACAAAATGGCTGAATCAGGCAAACGTTTCGCGTCTCACACGGACGATGAAGTTGTTGAAAAGCGGACTAATATTATTCCCAGCAACACAAAAAAATCGAACAAAGCGTCCGCCAGAACTTTGAAGTATTACCTGAAAGAGAAGAGACAGAGTGAAGAATTCGAAGGATTCTCGGCCGAGAGGTTAGCAGAGGTACTCAGTCATTTTTATTTGGATGCCCGAAAACAAGACGGAGAATTGTACAAAACATCCACTCTCGAAAACTTTCGACATTCTCTGAATCGTTACCTGAAGGCCCCACCGTATTTGAAAACTTTTGATTTGATTAGAAATTCGGCGTTTAATGAAGCCAACGAGTGCTTCAAAACCGCACTTGCAGAGTTGAAGGCATCTGGAAAAGGCGACACCGATCATTATGAGCCCTTAAACGAGTCCGATCGTTGTAAACTCTACAAGTCTGTTCTCATGTCCCCAAAAACCCCAACTGGGCTTGCAAATAAAGTTCAGTTCGATGTACGTCTGTTCTTCTTTAGAAGGGGAGTGGAGAATATGGAAAAGATGACAAAAAACACATTCATCATCAAGCGGGACCCGAAAACTGGGCAGAGGTATGTGAAAAAAAAGGAGGATGAACTCACAAAAAATCGCTGGGCCCAGCAAAAAGAGGGTGTTACCGGATTCATGCCTGAAGAAGAAGGTTCCCCGTTCTGTCCTGTTGCTTCATTCGAAAGTTATATCTCCAAACTCCATCCGAAAATGTGATCGCTTGTGGCAGTACCCGGTTGATAGTTTCCTCGACGACGATAAAGTTTGGTATTATAACAAACCTATTGGGAAACACCGCTTGGAAGCCTTCATGACCAACCTGGGCACTCGTCTGAAACTTTCTGAACCATACACTAACCACAGTATACGAGCAACCGGCATCACCATCCTTGGTAGAAACAACTATTCAGCATCTCAAATAATGGCTGTCACAGGTCACAGATCTGTCTCGTCGCTGTCGGTTTACCAGCGAGTAAGTGATGGCGAGAAACTGCAAATGGGCCACACGGTTGCGTCAGTAGCCTTTCCTGACACGATGGGTTCAACCCGAAAGACGAATACCGGTACGCATACACTTCCAGTAAATGTTCTTGTCAAACCCCATCCTGCAGAAACTGTGACATCATCTTCTCAGTACCCTGCACCCACGTCAAATGATGCCACGTCGGCCGTGTTACACACCCAGGATGTACGAGCAGAAGGCCATGCCGACGATTTTGATTTTGATCTTAATCAGCTGTTTTGTGAATTCGACAGCACCGCTGTCCCGCCCACATCGTGTGACATTCCCACAGCTATCCTGGTCGCCGCAAATCCCTCAGCGCCAATGTTCAATAACTGCACAATAAATGCAATCAACATCATCGTGCGAAAATGAAGCAAATACCTATACTTGTGCCAAATTGTGCAGGACAGTTTGATTTTTCCGATTTTTCTCTCGAACTGTAAATTTAAGTCAGTTCATGTTGGTCCTTCTCCTGTGCGATGTTATGGAAACATGACACAAGTGACACTGTCGAGTGACACGGTGTTGAATTATAGACAGAATGGAAATGTAACAGTTCACACGTGTATTTGAAACTTACATATCCACGCAACAGATGTGAATCCGGAACGGGTCTTTCGATGTATTTATTAACAAAAGGTATATAATCTAGATATTATACTCGTCGATGGCTATTAAATATTAAATATGAAATTGAGATTAAGCTTAATGTTCCAGTATTTTATACGTTTCTGATTTTCAGAATAGAACATAAGAGATGAAGCTGAATTTGAAGTTAGATTGTTCATTCTTTATCACCGAAGCCCACCGGTATTTCACACGGAAACCGGGTTCATTGTTCACGGATTACAGTATATGTTATCGTTATCTTTGCTCCTCCCTTAGTACGTTTTAAAGATGAGGATTGTAAAAATGATACATTTGTCTTTGTGTTCATTTTTTCCGGTGCATGCTGTGGATCGTTCTGAAACCAGTGCAAGTCCGATCGAAGTCCGTTCCATTATGTCGGCCTTGAAGTCCAAAGTGATTCTTAATGCTCTGAGATATGATAAATTCGTTATACATCGCCCTTCCGGGGTAATACGGGATTCGATTTGGTTTCTCTCGCCATATTTTTCCGAGGCGCAGCCGAGGAAAAATATGGCGAGAGAAACCAAATCTCATCCCGTATTACCCCGGAAGGGCGACGTATAACTAATAATATCCACACATCTGGGGAACTAGTGGGACAGTCATTCAGAAGTGGGACAAGATACCCCGCAACATTCCTTCATATGGGAACTAGTGGGACAGTCATTCTGGCCTCCGCGATCTGGGATGGGCCGGCCATATCCATACATGTGGGAAATCTGTGGGCAGTATACGGAAGATGCGGGTTGGAGTGCCCCACAATATCTCACTTATGGGGTGGTTGGGCAATGTATTACTGAGTGGGAACGGGGCCCTACAATATTCCCACATAGAAACTAGTGGTGCAGTCGTTTCTAAATGGCGCACCATGCCTCACGCGATTCCTACATGCGACGAACTAGTGGGGCAGTCGTTTCTAAATGGGGAACGATGCCCCACAACATTCATACATGTGAGAAACTAGTGGGGCAGTCATTTCAAAATCGGACAAGATGCCCAACAACATTCATACGTCTGAGGTATTAGTGTGACGGTCGTTTGTAAATGGGGCAAGATGCCTCACAACATTCATACATGTCTGGAACTAGTGGGACAGTCGTTTCTATAATTGGGGCACGATGCCCCACAACATTCCTACATGAGAGGAACTGCTGGTGCAGTCGTTTCGAAATGGGGCACAGTGCCCCACAATATTCCCACATGTGAGGAACTAGTGGTGCAGTGTTTCTAAATGGGACAGAATGCTCCACAACATTCCTACATGTGAGAAACTAGTGGTGCAGTGTTTCTAAGTGGGACAGAATGCTCCACAACATTCCTACATGTGAGGAACTAGTGGTGCAGTGTTTCTAAGTGGGACAGAATGCTCCACAACATTCCTACATGTGAGGAACTAGTGGTGCAGTGTTTCTAAGTGGGACAGAATGCTCCACAACATTCCTACATGTGAGGAACTTGTGAGACAGTCACTTCAAAATTCGACAAGATGCCCAACAACATTCCTACATCTGGGGAATTAGTGTGGCAGTCATTTCAAAATGGAACAAGATTCCCAACAACGTTTCTACGTCTGAAGAAGTAGCGAGACATTTGTTTCTAAATCAGACATGATGCTCCACAACATACCAACATGTGGGGGATTAGTGGGGCACCCATTTCAAATTGGGACAAGATGCCCCACAACATTCCTACATGTGAAGAACTAGTGGTGCTGTCGTTTCAAAATTCAACAAGATGCCCCACAACAGTCCTACATCTAGGGAATTAGTGGGACAGTCGTTTGTAAATGGGACAAGATGCCCCACAACATTCCTACATGTGGGAAATTAGTGGGACAGTCATTTTAAAGTGGGCCAAGATGCCTAACAACATACCTACATGTGGAGAATTAGTGAGGCAGTCATTTCTAAGATGTCCCACAACATTCTCACATGTGGGGAATTAGTGGGGCAGTCCTTTCTAAATGAGACAAGGTACACTACAACATCCCTACATCTGGGGAATCAGTGGGGCAATCGTTTGTAAATAGGACAAGATGCCCAACAACATAGGCCCCTACCTACGTGTGGGGAATTGGTGGAGCAGTCATTTTAAGGTGGGCCAAGATGCCCAACAACATTCCTACATGTGGGGAATTAGTGAGGCAGTCATTTCAAAGTTGGCCAGGATGACTAACAACATTCCTACCAGTGGGGCAGTCATTTCTGAACGGGACAAGATGCAGCACAACATTCCTACATGTGGGGAGTTCGTGGGGCAGTCATTTCAAAGTGAGCCAAGATGCCCAATAACATTCCATTTCTGGGAAATTAGTGGGAGAGTCGTTACAACATAGGACAAGATACCCACAACATTCCTGCACATGGGGAATTAGTGGGGCAGTCGTTTCTAAACCGGATGGGATGCCCCACAACAATTCCACATGTCCAAAATTAGTAGGTCAGTCGTATGTAAATGAGGCATGATGCCCCACAACATTCCTACATGTGGGGAATTAGCGGGGCAGTCGTTTCTAAATCAGACAAGATGCCCCTATATTCCTTCATATGGAGTATTGGGGGGCAGTCATTTCTAAATGGAACAGGTCCACAACATTTCTACATGTGCAGAATTAGTGGGACAGGCACTTCTAAATGGGACAAAGTGCACCACAACATTTCTACACGCGAAGAATTAGTGGGGCAGTCCTTTCTAAATGGAACAAGTTGCAAAACAACATTCCTACATGTGGGGAATTAGTGGGCAGTCATTTCTAAATGGGACAAGGTGCATCACAACATTACTATGTGTGGGGAATTAGTGAGGCAGTCATTTCTAAATGGGACAAGATACATCACAACATTACTACGTGTGGGGAATTAGTGGGCAGTCATTTCTAAATGGGACAAGGTACTTCACAACATTACTACGTGTGGGGAATTAGCAAGGCAGTCATTTCAAAATGGGACAACATACTCCACAACATTACTACCTGGGGGGAATTAGTGAGGCAGTCATTTCTATATGGGACAAGATACACCACAACATTACTACCTGGGGGGAATTAGTGAGGCAGTCATTTCTAAATGGGGCAAGATACACCACAACACTACTACATGTGGGGAATTAGCGAGGCAATCATTTCTAAATGGGACAAGGTGCACCACAACATTAATACGTTTGGAAAATTAGTGAGGCAGTCATTTCTAAATGGGACAAGATACACCACAACATTCCTACATTTGGGGAACTAGTGACGCAGTCATTCTAACCTTCATGGAATATTCCTTCACTACGGGTCAGCGGAATATTCCATAACATATATCAACGAATATAAATAATAATGAACAGTTCTTCTTATAACATGCATGGAAAATTCTTTAATCAATTTAAGGAATATTCCACTTCATAACATGTAAAGGATCCTTATTTTGCTTTAATTGAAGTAAAAATAGGACGTTAAAATGTGTTAAAGAGAAAGAATATTTTTCTTAAATGCAAGCGTAATAATATGGCTTTCCATACACGATATTCCACCTATAACCATCACATGGCCAGTATTTGGATGTTAAATACATTGACATGTTACAGTACTAGGGGTTCCCGACGGGTGACAACAATAAGCCACTGTACATATAATAGTGTTAACTTAGATAACGATACACTGTTAATGACGATTCTCTCAGACGGCCCTTCGGACAAAAAATAAATAGTCTGGTTAATCGACCACAATATAACGGCTCGGCAATTTGCAAACCACCCTTGATTAAACTAGAGGGGAAGTAATTCTGGAGAATCCTCGGGAAATGCTTCCACGGGAGTTAGCTCCCATACATGCCAAATGAGAATGGTGGTGTGTATGAAGGAGTGTCGGAAGGGAGTAGGGAGATGTGGGGTTGGAATAGGTGGGATATGGAGGTGCGGGGGCAGGGAGAAGTTGGTAGAGGATCGGGGGGGTGGGGGGAGAGGGGGGCTAAAAATCTGACGATATGAATCCAAGTCATTCATACCAAGAATATTGGGCTAACCTACCAAGAATATTGGGCTAACCTAAAAGTGTTTTACAATGTAATATCTCTGGGAAGTTCACTTCGAAATATGTTGTAGAAAGCTATCTAATAATTCCCCTTTGATATAATAGTATCAGAATTATCGATTAATTGCACTAAACAAAGAAATAGCATGACAGTATCTGAAAACAGAATCTATATCTGCGGGTTGAAGAATCCTTGACGTACTTATCTCACCTTAAACAAAGTTTGGTTTATTTATCCAGAAACTATGACTTCACGTTGTGTATGACACTCCATTTTCAAACTTCGAAGTGATTCAGAATTTGAGATTTTTAGAACCTCATGCAAAAATCTAAATTTCTAAACACTGATCTTTTTTGTATACTTTTGCTAAAAAATCTACGAATACATCCGATTTTCAGATTTGACCACATATTTCAAATTCATACCGTGTTCCACTTTCATGAAACTTTAAAACTTGGCCTGAAACCTAATTTCAATTTCAAATTTTGATTAAAATCTTAAATTTCTAAAACACAGAGTCGTTTAGTCAAGGGGCAACGGACGTTGTATTCACGCCAATCGAACATTGTGGCGATATTATGTTGAATGGACTACCTTGTGATGTTTAATCGACTGTCTTCGTTTTATACGTCACCAGACATATAGTCTTATATTATATACGAGATTGTTGCACGTTCCCATTGGCATAAATTTCCCACGTTTCTTGAAAATGACATAAACAAATCAATGTTGGAATACCAATTTTACTCTTCGGAGTTACCTCAGTAGATCTGCTAGATTAAGTTTCACCAGCACCATTTGCCACTCATCGTGCATTGTCAATTTCATTCTGTCATAGGTCCTACCTAGTCTTTGCTAAGGTGCATGTCAACAATGTACAAATTATATTGATTCATATTCCATAATGGTCGATATATAAACATCAAAATCCCCAAGTGATACATACATTTATTGCCTACCTGACGAACGGTAGCTGCCTTAGTATATTTTCAATAAATTTTGAAAATTAATATTAGTATGAAAATTAATAAATATTATGATTTTCTTCCTCTCGCTCTCTTTGTGACAGCGTTCAGATGAAAAAAGTCATCTCGACTTACGTCAGATAGTTAGTTTATTGCTATGATAGAGAGATATATATATAAAGATACATAGCGCCACATTTAATTTGGCAGTGAGATCATCTGTTTTATAAAGACATGATAAATAACATTCAATACATGCAAGACTGTTGAGACAAGATACACATATTAAAATCATACATGGACAGATATGACAGTGGCTGGTACACATATATATATACAGGACGAAGGAGAATTTGTCCAGCGGATCAAACATTCGCAAGTTGCCCATGTGGTTTAAACATATTCTTATTTCAAATACATGGCAAAAAAATATATATTCACTGGAATGTCAGCGGGAGTACTAATCCTGCGTGGCCTATCAAAACACAGCAGCCGCATATTACAATAACACTTATTCTATTAGTCCAACTGAAGATACTAAGTCAAAAAACTGTTTGCTTACAGCTAAACAATTCTGAGCAAACTCTCCTGCTAGTGTGATCACGTCCGTGTCCTCGCAACTCATCAGCCACACTAATTTGCTTACTGTATCTTTAAGTCTGAAATTCTGGTTTATATTATTTATGCAATCAAATAACTTAACTCTATCGTCCGAATACTTGGCACAGGTCATAAAGAAGTGGGACTCATCCTCAACTCCGCCTGAACAAATACGGCATAACCTATCATTTATTGGCATACCAAGATATCTTCCTTCTTCAATTTGAAGTCTATGGTTGCTTATTCTGAGTTTACAAAGATTCCGTCTGGTTTCCCGTTTTAACATACAGAGATATGGGTCTGGTTTAAATACAGATTTCGTCAAGCCCGACAAAACCCGGGTGATTACAGTTTTCTCCGCCATATATGATATTTATAAGACGTATTATACAAACTGCCATCTAGAGATCGAATATGATAGATTTTTTTAAATTGTAGTAACTCGTGTTTTGTTCTACGACACATAGAGGAGAAATCTGAAAATATTTAAATAATTATTAATATTAATTCTTGTAATTTATTGGAAATATTGACGTCATTTTATATCAAATATCCTACAGGCTAGGCAACTGTGATGTACTGGAATCTCCAAGAATTGGTTGTGGTCTCGCATGAAGTTTGTTTCTGGCTAATTATCTATTGGCATATAATACGGAGAACTGCCACTACTCCAAATAAACATATACAAGACAAATAGATTCAAGTCACACGTCCCTGACTTCTCCTTATCCGCTAAGATCGGATCTTTCTTGAGGCTATACAGAGGCCGAGAGCAAGCCGAAAAATCCGATTTAATGAATGAATTGGCGGAGATAAGAGGATTAAAGTTGCCGTAATGTCCGTCCGGATTTCATTTCCAGTTTGTGTATTCACAGACGAGACATGCTGAAATCCGGTGACCCAATCCAGGCTTAACGCGGCAATGAAGATTGATGCCCGTCTAAGGGAGATCTTCTAGTCCTTAAGTTCATTCATCCGACAATCTACACTTCTCCAGCCGGTAGTACGTCCCTCATTTCTCTCTCTTTCCAGGCTAATTAATCTTCAAGATTAAAAGACGAGAGGGAGAAGAAAAAATAATAATCGGACACCAACAAACTAATTATGACGTTTTTTTGAAGTTTTGAGATTTTCATCCACATATATTCACATAACATCCCCCAAAATGTACGTCACCTCAGTGTTCAGGCTTGCGTTCAAACGCTAAACATGTGATTTACAGGGTAAGGGACGTGTGACAGACGGCGATTAAATGCTTCCGCGATGCTGTTCTCAAAACGCTCCCAAATAATTCAATTCGAAATATTCTGATTCTATCGTAACCTAGCGGTGAACTAACCTTTCAGACAGAATGAAGTCAGTTATGTTGCGCAAGATAAAAAATCTGCCGCAAAAAAAATTCTCGTTCACTATATAGTTTGTTTTTTTCATTTAATGATGCAACGCTGCTGAAGTTTCCTACAAAATAAACGTTTCCCTCAAAATAAAAAGATCTGTACCTTTCGGCGTAAATCTGCGACATTTTTCCAAACTGTCTATACCATTAATAACAGTTAATTGCGGGTTCCAAGACCTAAAATTACGACGATAAATTGAACTATCGCGCAATATCAAGACGTTTTATCGTTCAGCTTTTCTTTGATTTAAACACGACATATAGCACTTAAATTTATAACCCAGTGTGATATATGGACTCGGACTCAGCGTGTGACCGTACAACCATCCCGTTACAATATTTAACCACGATTGCATAGCGAATTTCTCATTGTACCGCTATTACACGACAGATGTAAACAACCGTAAAAGTCCGTTTTCGACCATCTGGGTACAATTCCTGCTGGCTTTTGTCCGCACGCGCAGTGCTGGGGGGCAAGGCACCTTCAAAGGAGAACATTGTGTTTGTGTTTAAACATTGTGTTTATCAGCCAACCGTGACCAGACAACCGTTACGTCCAATCTGCATTAAATGTGACCACCGCTGGATTTCAATGAGATATTAGAGATGTTATAGATCTTCGTTTTGTGATATGCCCTTTCACAAACTATCGTATACGCATAATAAAATGCAATAAGTTCAACATCAATCTGCCAGGAGACTTGAGTAAATTATCAGACAAACAGCTGATAAGTCCGATGATACACCTTTAAGGCTATGACCATTTTGATCATTGAAGAATGCTAAAAACTGAAGTGATGATTGATGACTACTGATACTTGAAGAGCAGTGATAACTGTACAGTGTTTATAGTTGAGCAATATTGAGGACTGAGCTGTGCTCCACGGTAACAGGAGATTGAGGCAATCTAATTAAAATTAATCCCATCTGCAATCCTATCTGCGCCCCCATTTTGGATATGTTGCCTGTATAGCGACATGTACGATTGGCGAGCATTGATGGGATATTAATTATTAAGATTGGAGACTGACCATATAGATAACTGAAAATACTGAAAACTGCATCGAAGAACTGAAAACTGAATACTGAAAACTGACAGGCCTGCAGACAACTGCTGAGTATTGACAACTGAAGACTAGTGACAACCTTGGAGTTTTCATAACTGTACAGTGTTCATAGCGAAATAATACTGATGACTGGGGAGTATTGACAAAAATTATGGACAATTTTGACCAATGAGTATTGAAGACTGATGATTATGTAATGACAACTGATGCGTATAGAGAAACGCGAGGTATTGAAAACCGGTGAGCATTGAGGGTATATTGATAAGTGAGGACAACTGACCGGAAGAAAGTACTGACAACTGTATTGGCAACTGAGGAGCATTGATAACTGATGAGTATTGACAGCTGGTAAGTATTGAAAAATTATGCATGTTGACAAATAGGAGAGTATTGACAACTGAGGAGCATTGATGAGTACTGACAGCTTTTAAGTACTGAAAAATGATGACCATTGACAAGAGGACAGTATTGAAAACTGTGGAGTTTTGTTAACTGATGCGTATCGACAACAGTTGACCATGCATGGAGAAGGGTAACTATGGTAGAAATAACTGAGGAGTAAAGATATAGCCGTGGAATATGGATAACAACTGCAGGAGTGTTGATAACTGAGGAGTGTTGTTAAATGATGAGTATTGAAAACTGAGTATTGGTAACTGTTAACTACCTGAATTCTTCCGTTGTGTTTGAGGCTATATCTTAGATAGCAGAATCTTCCCACACTACCGCTTCGATATCTGCATAATTTGGATGTATTATAATCCAGATTTTGAAGTTTACGGCGCAGTAACATCATCATCGATTACAATCAGTGGGAAATAAGGTGTATCGGAAACCTTCATCGCGGGTACAAACATCTGAGGATGAGTGACATCTCAGTCCCACGGTGACTAGTCCGGTCGTTTTCTCACACTTAAGCCGGCCACTCGATAGCCCTTATCCCGGCCCCAGGAATATCGGTATCAATAGCCATCAATTGATATTCATAACGGTCTGATGAATGCCCTTTCTCAGCGGATTGACACTTGGCAATAACCAGCTAACGTGTATGAATTTTAATATTTTACTAATGATCGCACAGAAGGACGGCAATTATACGAGACGTGTTAACGGCAGAAGGCAACAGAAATGAACAACCGAGACTTGACAAGTGACGCAGACTGTACGGGAGTAAAGATTCTGCTGCTGTAATCACATATATTTGAAGTTTTGTTACCGATACTGATAATGAGCTTACATATATACGCCTAATCTATACTACTGTGCGAGCAGGTTCTAAACTGGTAAATATTAACATATATTGGACTAATTCACTTCATCTAAAGAAATCATCACTTACTTCGACAATATGGAATAAAAAACATTCCACAGTTCACGGCATAAAAGTGATGGATGGTGGGGAGTGTGGAGAGGGGACTAGACATCAAGCGGGCGTGTGTGTATGGGGGGGGGTGAAGGGGAAAGATTGGAAAACATCAACCCAACGGAAACGAGCTTCAGTTCATTATATTAATATAATAATTATATTATCTTATCTTTTGGAATATGGCGATGGCTCTAACTCATCAACATTTATTGGTGATACTGTCGTCGCCTTTTTTTGTGACAGCCATTGTTTTGACTGTTCACCTTGTTGGAATCTGCGGATTCAATGACCGTACCATAAATGAAGTGGACGTCATTGGATGCTAAGACTCCCCAAACCACCGACTCAATAAATGAAACTCTGTCATGGCCTCTAGTTTATAATTTACTTTCGATATTAATTAATGACCTATATACTTGTATTATAACCTGTTCCGAGCCATGCCATGTTGCTAATACCTCTTGGGTAACTTTTGCACACGGCCAGTTCACATGTAATATTTATGTTCTACCTACTGATGACGACAACATTAATAGTCGGTGGGTTATCTTCAGGTCCTTATGGCAGCTTAAATCAATGATGAACTAATTCTCCTGTTGTGAATGACGATTGATGATGGCACAGGTTGAATTTCTGTTCAGGAGACACTGTTTTATCAATATCTGCAGTCTATATCGAAATAATCTTTGTGAAATTCGCATGCAGGTATAAGTTCTCTTGACAGTTATGCGTCAATTTTATGCAAATTCATTTTTCTTGCGATGTAAGCCCGAAAGTAGTTATCATGACAACGATATAGGAACGGCTTTATAGGGGTCAATGTTATAGTCACCTGTATCAAAAATTAATATACGGGCTGCATTTGACCGGCTCCGTACAGGACTTCATTTAATCAAGCGAATTTCTACGTTCTCACTTCGAACTTCCCTTGATATATCTGGCCCCCTACAATCATGTTCATGTTCAAAGAACTTATAAATAGACACAAGACGTCACTGACCTCGAAAACATTTGAAATCCGAAATAGGTCGCACAAGAGCTGACCTGGAGAGCGGGCTAATATACAAACACAATATTACGAGGAAGGACGCCGCAAATAGAGGTAAGGATGATGTCACTCTATACTCACAATCGACGTACACGTACGTTCTGATTGGTTCGTCTCTCGTTCATAGGTGAAATCAACATCTCGGATTTTGAACACTGAAGGGGGTCAGACAAATCAAATTGGCAGGTTCGAAGCGGGAACGTAGAAATTGGCTGGATAAAATGAAGATGGTGATGACAACATTCAATGCCCCTCTGTGGAATTTTCATATGGGCAAAATTTTGGAGAGTGAGCTCGACATTTCTCCTGATATTATAAAACCTGTTACATTACTTCGAATTATGAATTTAAAATTCCATGAAAAATATTTTGCCTCATCAATAGGGCTCGTTTCAATAAGAATAAAAAACAAATTCCTCCTATCCGTTAGAGATATTGATTTAATTCGAGAAAATTACACGGCACTTTGAAATACACAGTAAATACAGTCACTCTGTCAATGGAAGTTCGCCCAACTTTAGTTTGCTTGTTTTGTCTGGGAGTCCTAAATGCACATAATAGTCAGTGTTGCAAGCCACGTCGACAGTTCATTATTTTAATACGTAACATAACAAAAGCAGAAAATTCTTATATAATTTTGATCGTCACTCAATGATTTCATCACCTTCCTTTCAGTGAAAAGGCCATACGGGCCGAAATATGCCCGCCTCCAATATTAGATTATACTTTTTAACTGACATACGACAGTAAAAAGGTTGTCGATAATCAAGATATACGATAGTAAAAAGGTTGTCGATAATCAAGTCAGTCTCGCCCGCGTGGACGACTTGTAAGGTCTGAGGCAGTTCATCATCATCTAAGCTTGGCCGGTCTTCGATCGGGAACAATCTGTGTTGTACACCTGTCCAAGCTTTCGTTTAGAAACTGAAATTCTACGGTTTCTTATATCCATCACATTTGAAGTTTGATTATCAAAGACGGTGACTTGATAGCTCTCGGACGTCCTTGAGATGTAAAAAAAATATTAGGATATCTTCGAATATCCCAAGTTACCCGTAACTAAAGTTTTTGATAAAATATAATTTTGAAACAGTGTTTGTAAGTGACAGAGTGAATATGATTTAAGGTCGCTTCCAACACTATTTCAGTCATATCACGACGTTTGGTTCCTGTTCTTTTTCAGACCCGCAAACAACACTGGTGAGGTCCTATCGTGTTCACACCCGGGAATCCCACGGATGCCCCAGTTAGTCGCCTCTTGCGACAACCTGTTTGAGGAGCTGAGGCCTATTCTTAATTATGATGATAAAATATAGAATGTTCTTATTATTCCATGTTCGAAATTCAAAATATTTCGCGTTTTTTCTGACAGATTTAACGAGTTAAATCATTTTTTGGACAGATGTCCATCGCACGAGAATCTCGTGGCGCGCGCGTGCAACTCTCTGAGACGCACGTGCGAGTCCAAAATGTACCTGCCTCCAAGCCTACGTTCTCGGTTTGTTAAAATCTACATGGGGTGTACTCAGAAATAAATGTCAGTTTTCCCATCTGTCAATTCAAATCAGAAATGATTTCTGTTTGAAGCTTGATATGTCATGAAATAGATGAAATATGTAAAACAACATCATTGAATACCAGCATGGACACTATAGGTACTTATACCTCCAAATAAACAGGAAATCTGAAAAGACTGGTGGGGATTTTTGGGGGCTTCACAATAATTAAGTCAACCCTTTGAAATATTGTGACTGTCACGGTATGGTTATAAACGGCGTGTTCAACATCAAAACAGGGGGGGGGGGGGATATTTCTTCAAGAATAAAATTATTTTTCACCTTTTCATATCATGATAAATGTGTTCTACGTATATATATACCTATACCCTTCCTCTTATATAACTATTTATACCATACAAATATAATAAGCAAAAACAACCATTGAGCTGGTCAAGCTGAATTCAAGCTTTGAAGGATAACCCCGAAAATATGTTATTCAATTGTTGCACTTGAGATAAAAAATTCAAGAATGCTCGACACATTATACATCAATGTAATTGACTTCAATAAGATATACTTTCGGCTAATGACGATAAATTTATGTTACAGGTCGATACTTTTTGTTACATTTGCATTTTAATGCGTCGTGTCGCCCGGATGACCCGTCTCACTTTCCTGTAGCGCCATCTACACGTTCAAGGAAAAGACAACCGACAATACACTCGACACAATCTCGGACAATGTAGGACATTAGAACCTCGATTCGCACGGATAGGAATCCATATTGGCATCCATACACTGTAAATTTGGTGTTTAGATCCTAAACATAAATCTAAACACAAATTTTGTCCATAGTTTTTGACACGTTTAAATTCCAACATGTTTAGAAATATTGTGCTTAGACCTTAAACATATAGCTAAACATGTTTAGAAAGTTTGTATTTAGAGCTTAAACACAAGCTAAACATGTTTAGTAATATTGTGTTTAGACCCTAAACACAATGCTAACATGTTTAGGATTATTGTGTTTAGATCCTAAACACAAAGCTAAACATGTTTAGAAATATTGTGTTTAGACCATAAACACAAAGCTAAACACGTTTAGAAATATTGTGCTTAGAGCCTAAACACATAGCTAAACATGTTTAGGAAGATTGTGATTAGACCCTAATCACAAAGCTGAACATGTTTAGGAATATTGTGTTTAGAATCTAGACACAAAGCTAAACATAACCCTAAACAGAAAACTAGACACAAAATTTGTCCGCTTTTTTAACATGTTTAAATGCACACATGTTTAAATTCATTACATGTCATGGATTTAAACACAAATTTTGTGTCCTGTCTGTGAACATGTTTCAGTACAAAAATATTCTCCCTGCTGGTTTGCTGTGTAATACACTCGGACTCAAGAATTGTATGTCGAAGTGAACTGGCCTTCATTCTGATGTCAACGGCGGTATATTCCCAATATGCCTTTCGATGCCTGCTGATATGTGATATCCAAACACCATAGAATTCACAAATCAGATGATGAACATCCAGGAACAGCAAAACACAAATTGATGGAAAGAAAATAGTAGCAATCTGATGAATTCACAATTTTGCATGGACTACAAGTTGTAAGATATAGGTGTTGTTGCTTATTCCTAGATATTCACAATCCTCAATGAAAAAGTCTAACAATAAATGAAAGGAATAATAGTAAAGTTCTCAGTTAGTTGAATTTTATTGTCAATTAGTGCACTGCTACCATGATCATCACACTCACGCCACTCATATTGGAATTTCGTGAAATGAACTTTCATCGTAACAAGAACGGAAGCTCAAGTGTTCCCAAGATATGCCCATGAACAAACATAGTGAGCTAGCAATGTGGTTACTCCTCAGATGTAAAAAGTGGCCACACAATAGGAAAATGTATGTCCTTTCTGCGGTGTCAGAATGTCCCCGAAATCATGGAATGCACATGGGCAAAAATTATGTACATTCAAAGTACTGAATGAATCTATATAAACACTGTACCTTCATTCAAGAATTGTATTGGGTTCCAAGTTCTATAAGGAAAGTTCCAATCGATTTCAGATGTATGTTGTAGCGAAAAATTCAACAAAAGTTAATACTTCATTTAAACTTAGGAGCAAGAGCTGCATGGCACCCGTGATTTCACTTCCAGCTGATATTTCGAACACTGAAACTGTTGTTACCAGTTCAGACATCTGTGAGGGTGATTAATATCAACGGACTCTGGCTCTTCAGGCTCTTCGTATTGAAGTCCCACTTGACTCTTTCAGCTGTGAAATAACAGAGAATCAACGTTAATGAAAATTTTACCCCAGGATGTGAATGGGTATGAATGGTGGTGCCCCCGGTGGTCAGACTGTCATAAAAAAGCCATTCCAACTGACTTGTAGTGACCCCCCCCCCCTCCAAAGACATGAGCATTTTGGGATAGAACCAAATTTCAGAAAACTCTGATACCAGTAAGTTTTTTTTTTTAATTTATGATCCAGACAGACCCCAATATCAGTGTAGTCTTTCTTTCTTTTTTGAAAGACAGGTACAGAAATAAAATACCTGTCTCTAGACTCCAGTGACAGGTTGCCAATAAATTTGTTTTGATGTTCAAAATATATCTTTGACAAAATCCATTCAAACAGCTGCTACTTGGTACATGGAAACAATCTGTCATTAATTTATTGTTAGCTTGCAACATGTAGCTTTGTCATTAATCTTGAAATACATGTACTTGACAATTTCAACGATAGCATGTTCAGGTAATTCTTAAAGGTGACAGGTAAAGTTTTTAGTCACCTGTCTCTTGTGACAGGTAAATTATTTTGAATATTTCGACCCCTGCAATTTACCAGATTTAAAGTTAACAACAGAATACAGTAATCCTACAAGGGTAACACACCGGTTCTTGGCGAATCACCGAATTTAAGCATTGTTAAGCTCGGTCAATACTTGGACAGGAGACCGGGTGCTGTACTGGCTGGGCTGATCAGTGTCCAGGGTAATTATAGGAACTGTGAGCACTCTCGTGTTATGGTACATGTAGGCACCGTCGTGATATCACTGAAACAAGGTTGAAAACGACGCTAAAACCTACTACTCACTCACCCGCTCCTACAAGGGTACCTAATTTAAATTACACTATAAGGCAATCACAGATTTTCTCAACTGGTGAAATGGCATATGAAATGCACTCAATGATCCAGAGAAATGCTTCTCAACAGAGAATAGATGAAGTGACCTTTTCTATAGAAATGATTTAGGTCATAGTACTGCAGGGGACGAAACTGAATGTCTGCTATCTTCTGATGAGCTCTTTTCTGCCCACAATTAGGCTTTTATCTTTAAATTTGGTACCAATTCATACTATGCAATGCATACTTGGAAGTGATTATCTGTTTTTCTTGACATTGAAAGAAAAAGCATGGTTTGACAATCAACAACTTTCCCAGGTGGAGTTAAGAGTTTCATGGTTCTTTACAGCTGCATGGGCAAGCTATACAAAGAACTGTAAGGCAAGCAAAGCCAGTATTTTTAACTCCAAATGAATAAGCTTCTTTGGGGCTCTAAAGTTAAAAATCAAACAAAAGAAGTGGAGATTTCTCATCAACAGTACTTACATCCTTTCTGCAAATTAGATCTGTAGTGTTGCAGGAACACTTTGCATACTTCACACCATCTTCTGTTCGAGTGAGGTGTTCCAGTACATCGTAACTTTTGATTCTGGCATCTTCTTTCTATTAAAATATTAATATATTATATAAATAGGCATACATGTAATTGTATAACTCATATTACCAGTATTGTTTGATTACAATCATGTGAATGCACTTATTCAAGGGAGTATGAAACACCATTACTGTACTCGATGGATTATTAATATATGTAATTCAAGCTTTCCAAATATATATGGCATAAAACTGTGAAAACAGAAATGTCAAAAAAGGGTTGTCACTTTCACTGACCCAGAACGCATCCTTCGTGATTATATCTCCCATACATTTATAAAGAACAGAGATGATAGACCTATACTTGTTTACATATGCATTTTAAGTTTTGATAAATCATATGAAATATTTTCACAAAATACATGTACCGGTACTCTAACACTAATTGAAGTGGGATTTAAAAGTTGCCAACAAGAGGCAAGAGGTGCACTTGAATGGCTGTTGGTAAATTTGAGTAAGGATTTGGTCCCCCAAGCCCCCACCCCACCCTGATTATGTTTGAATCCCCTATGCTCTGACGTCCCCCCGCCCCACCCCCAACTGAGTTATCACTTTGTGCATCGCCTACTCAGGAATTCATATATATTTACAAACCTTCAACAGAAGCCTGTGGCAGATGGAAAACCGGCATTTTTCAGTTTGATGGCCATCTCCCGTGGAGAGCACTGATCTGTCATATCAACATAGAGACACCCCATAGTCTATCCACAGGTACAGAGGAGTCTTCTAGTCAAAATTCTGAAAATAGTTGCATGCAGGCAGTTTTTACTATAGTCATAGTGAGTAGTTTGTCATTGATTGACTGAGCGAACAATGCATTCTGACCCCCTCGACCTACACTGCAACTTTGTAAGACTTTTGGCAGAATGTGACCAAGGTCCACAGTGTCCTTATTCCTATGAAGTAGGCTCTCATTTGCAAATTGTCCGGTAATGTGTGAGTGAGTCAGTGAGTCAGTTCATCCAAATTCTTTCGTCGACAAAATAAGGAGAACCGTTGACATTAGAACCTTGATTTTTGGCATGAAGGTCATTAGGGGATTGTTACCAGCAAGTTCTGAGCTGACCTACTTTTGATGAAAATCACTGCTGATTCTGACTTGGGCAGTGCCAATCTTAAGTTAATATAGGCAGGATTCAACTTTGGGGGGGTCCAAGACACAGGCCCCAGTAGAATTTAAATTCAGTATAATTTAAATAATTTAATTTTTTTTAAGTCCTCCTATAATACAGAGTAGGATGACTTAAAACAAATTAAATTATTTAAATTATACTGAATTTAAATTTCTACTGTCCAGACACTGGGGCCTGTGGTCCAAGAGTTCAGTTATTTCAAACTCGGCTGTTAGAATTACTCCTCCACTATAAGAAAGTTCATCGACGTTTCTTACCGTGGTTACTGTTATAAAACTACCTTTATTTATCTCCAGTACAGAAAAGCCTAGCTACGGGTGATAACTCAATGCGTGAAAAGCATAAACTATACGTACGGGGGGCGGGGGGGGGGGAGAAAGTGTATGGTACGGGGAAGTCGAACAGCCAAGTGTACCGGTCACCACCATGGCTTGTCTGTTCTTGGGTGTCTTCGTCGATATTGCTGATGTTGTTAATAAAAATATAAATATCTTTTTTTCCGGAATATAATTATTTCCCACAATGATAGTGCTCACATTTGGACCATTAGTCATTACATTCCGAATGAACAATACATTTATGAATGACAATGAAGCGAAGACTACGGTGAAATACCCCCCCCCCCCCTTCCCTCACCACCTCAACTGATGTTGTTAATAAAAATAAAAATATTTTTTTCTTTTCTGGAATATAATTATTTCCCAAATTTAAATACAACACAATGCCACTGGTCACAGTGCCCACATTTGGACCATTACATGCCGAATCAACAATACATTTATGAATGACAATGAAGCAAAGACTACGGTGAAATAAAAATACTCCCCCCCCCCCTTCCCTCACCAGGTCCAACATGAGTCATTCCATGAATTGACGCGGCACCATGATACAGATCAATGCATCAAGACAACTCCCCCCCCTCTCTCAATCTTGATAAAAAAAGCAGGTTCGCCAAATTTACTTGAAAAATAACTATTCGTTTTACCTTCGAAGATTGCAGGTCTAGGCCTACTCGGTCGCGAGCAAAATGACATGATGACGAAACATGTCGACATTTTATCCAACAAAAACTACATTACGGTACGCAACATCGGCCTCACATCAAATTCAACGGCTAATAAAATGAATGATACAGGCATGAAACTGTACATCTCTGTCATAAATAACATAGATGAGACAAGATTCTTACCTTGCTGTTCAACATCCACTTGTCGTCTTCTTGCAGAAATGCCCGTTACGCGCGCGCGCAAATGTGTGACGTCAGACGATACAAGTGTTGTATCTATAATAATACTTTATTTCCATATATGATGCATACAGAAATTATTAAGACATGGGACATGCACAATACTATGGCATTAGACATAAAACAAACATTACACAAGTAAAACCTATACTAGGCTTACAGACACCTGTGCTATGACATAAAACAGGTAGGGCAAACCTATGACATAAAAACAGATAAGACAAACAGTACGACATGTAAAATAGACACTATGATATAAAAATCTATAAAACAAATGCTATGACATAAGAACCTACAAAACAACATTGACATAAACCTATGAAACAAGCACTACATGTATATGATATAACAACAGATAAAACAAACAATATACATACACATGAAACAAACAATAGACAAAAAAAAACCCCTATACTATGTTCCCAAATACACATAAATAGACCATACATACTAAAAGTTGGTCATATTAAGATCCTGTGGCAGTAAGATCCGCAAGATGCTTGGTTCTCTCTTGTAACATTTGAAATAAAAGTTCTCCAACTTTTGGTGATAGATGGTTTGGTGGATTTATTATAAAGTAAAACTTTTCTTGGTCAGTTAGTTGCCTAAAGAATATGCAGCTGCTTTCTATATTTTTGTAGAGCGTATTCCTTAGTTTCGCAGTTGAAGGACATTCGGATATAAAGTGATATTCATCCTCTATTATATTACGTGTCTTTCTACACCGCCTGCACCACCGTTTGTCTCTATCTATTTTCCTGTATCTGCCCGTTTCAATCTCTAGTCTATGTGCACAGATTCTTAATTTTGTTAATGATTGTCTAAAGTTTCTGTTTTTTATATGTTGTAGATATCCAGCCATGGTGTATGATTGGTCTATATATTTGTAATGTAATAGTTTTTCTGATTTATCCAGCTTGTTATGGTAAAATTTGATATATTTAGTCTTAAGCTTTTCTTTTAATGTTTGAGCAATATTTTTTTGTTTACATTTTGAGAGTGGTAGCTGACCTAATTCTGTTTTATTGATATTATATTGTTTCATGATAGTTGTGGCGTAGCTGTGCCATCCTATTCCATCAGCTTTTAATGATTTGCTGCAGGCTACAGCATCTTGAAGAAGAGGTCGGTCACTACTATGTTCAAGATGTATCATATATTTTAGAACATTTAAATGGATATCTATTATTAGTGGAAATCTACCGAGTTCTCTTTTGCATGCTATATTTACCGTGTTTTCCCCGACCTGTAAGTTCATTTTACAAAATTTAGAGTGGAGTTTTTCAAAAGGTTCACTGTCTGAAGTTGTAAAGAATTTTTCTAAGTCATCATCTAGTAATTTTGTTAGAATTTCTGCGCCCCATATTTCAGAGTTGTAGATCATAATCGGTTTGATCAGTGTGTCAAACAGCTTGTTATATAAAGCTGGAGGCGGGTTGATGCCAGAAAATGTCCTATGTAATAGAAATAGTGCTTTTGATGCTTTTTTTTGCTAAATCAGTTTTTGCCAGTTGAAAGTTACCATTTTTATTTAAAGTACATCCAAGATAGGTATAACTGTCAGTTAAAGGAATTTCGGTGGAGTGGAGATGGAATACTGTGTTAGTTTTGGTAGTTTTTCTTTCAATTATCATACAGTTGGATTTTGATGGGTTTACTGTCAGATTCCATTTAGTACAGTATTCATCTAAAATATCTAGGCAATTTTGAAGGCCTTCTGGAGTTTCAGATATTAGTAGTAAATCATCTGCCCAGAGAAGATGGGAGAGTTTTTCTTTCTCTAGAGTGACAGGTGCACATGTGCCAGAGGGGAAGTTCAAATCATCTATGAAAAGATTAAACATATTAGGACTCAAGTTATCGCCTTGTTTTACGCCTCTATGGAAGGTGAAGAAGTCTGTTAGTTCATCATCAATGCATAGGGCGATATTATTTTGGTTATACATAGATTTGATTATGCTATAGAATTTTCCACCAATGCCTAGCCAAAGTAGTTTTAAAAGGAGGCCATCTCTCCATACACAGTCAAAAGCTTTTTGAAAGTCAATAAAACAAATATACAGTTTCTTTTTCATTTTATGTAAATATTTATTTATAATAGTTTTTAGAATATAGTGGTTATCAGATGTGCGCCTTTTACTCCTGAATCCAGATTGATTGTCTGAAAGAAGGTTGTTATCATTAATGTAAGAGTTGAGTCTTGTGTTTAGTATACTAGCAAATAATTTCCCAAGGCAACTGGAAATTGTAATGCCTCTATAATTTTGTGGTTCAAATTTATTCCCTTTTTTAAATAAAGGTTTAATATAGCCTTCTGTCCAGGAATCTGGGGTTATCCCACAGTCGTAGATAGTATTAAATAGTTTTGCTAGGGGAGATAATAAGATATCTCGTCCATATTTTAACATTTCATTGTTAATGCAGTCAAGGCCAGCCGATTTCTTTAGTTTAAGGGTTTTTAGTGCTTGCTCTATTTCTTTCGTTTTTATATGCTTATCTAGTACTGGATTTTGTTGTTGCTCATTTTCTCTTGTTTTGAGTTCATCTAGAAGGCTCTGTGTTATGGTATCCTCGTGTTGCGTATGTTCAGAGTTAAGCTCACGAAAATGGTTGTAAAGTTTTCCTTTGAAATCTTCCTTATTTTGTTTAATCAAGTTATTGATTACTTTCCAGTATTCTTTGGGATCATTATCTTGTAGTATTTCAAGTTTGGAATATAATTCATCTTTAATTATTTTTTCCTGTTGTTTTTGCTTTCTTTTTAATTTCTTTTTAGTGCTCATTAATTTTGATCTGATTTCACTATTGTTAGGGTCTCTGCGGAGTTGTGCTGCTAAGGATCTGAAATGGTTCCTAATATGGGTTATATCCGAGCTATTATCTTTTGTCGTTATTCTTTTCTTCCTATTATTTTTCCTGTAATTTCGTTTGGGTTTGGGAGGAGATATTTTGTTTACTGCGGTTATGAGTATATCGTTTAAAGAGGTGACTGCGTTATTTATGCTTTCTTTAAAATAACGAATGTCAGTTAACATGAAATTTTGTATCCGATTTTGTGATTCAACTGTCAATAGTTCTCGTATATACTCCATCTTGTTCTCTGTATTAAGCCTGTACGTGTCTGGCATAGGGTGTGTGTTAACACTTTGTATTGAGCTTTTAACCTGACTTTTATAACATTTAAATAAAACTGATATTGAACAATGTACAGAGTGTTGTGTAATTTCTCTAACGTTAAGACTTATTACTTGTTGTGCTGTATTCGGACGGGCTAGAATGTAGTCAATCGCACTGCACCCTTGAGGTGTGAAACAGGTTAATTTACCTGAATAATCACCAGGAGTACGACCATTTAGGATTCTCACTCCTGTGGAAATACAGAGATCAACTAAACATTTGCCATGATGTCTGTTGTTGTTACAGTTATCTTGAGAACACCTCTGTCGATTAACTGAATCTAAAACATAACAGTCGGGTAATGGGACAAATTTGTCACTATCTTGTATAATATAATCTTCTAACAGTCTAACTTCTTTATGACTGTTCTTGCGTTAGCATCACCCATTAGGAGGATCGTGCCTTTGGTGCTGAACTGGGCAATTTCTGTTTCTAATATATCATACTGGTTGTTATAATATGGTGAGTCAACAGGCGGTATATAAAAACAACATATATAAAGATCTTGTTTCCATCCAAACACTTTGCCTGATAGTTGGACCCATAGGGTGGAGGCATTGTCAGTTGGCACCTCTGTTATAGAAGGGTGATATTCATTTTTATAGAGAACCAGCAGTCCCCCAGATCTCCTGCCACAAGATTGCCTGGAAGTTTTCACACTGTGTTTAGAAATTTT
>JAVTVY010027850.1:0-106618 GCA_036873755.1 Hanleya hanleyi
AAGGTTATTCAGCTTTATCTCAGGTCCAAGGTCCATTCTTACCCAACTTTATCTTCATGTCTAAAGGTTATTCAGCTTTATCTCAGGTCCAAGGTCCATTCTTACCCAACTTTATCTTCATGTCTAAAGGTTATTCAGCTTTATCTCAGGTCCAAGGTCCATTCTTACCCAACTTTATCTTCATGTCTCAAGGTTATTCAGCTCTATCTCAGGTCCAAGGTCCATTCTTACCCAACTTTATCTTCATGTCTAAAGGTTATTCAGCTTTATCTCAGGTCCAAGGTCCATTCTTACCCAACTTTATCTTCATGTCTCAAGGTTATTCAGCTTTATCTCAGGTCCAAGGTCCATTCTTACCCAACTTTATCTTCATGTCTCAAGGTTATTCAGCTTTATCTCAGGTCCCAAGGTCCATTCTTACCCAACTTTATCTTCATATCTCAAGGTTATTCAGCTTTATCTCAGGTCCAAGGTCCATTCTTACCCAACTTTATCTTCATGTCTCAAGGTTATTCAGCTTTATCTCAGGTCCAAGGTCCATTCTTACCCAACTTTATCTTCATGTCTCAAGGTTATTCAGCTTTATCTCAGGTCCAAGGTCCATTCTTACCCAACTTTATCTTCATGTCTAAAGGTTATTCAGCTTTATCTCAGGTCCAAGGTCCATTCTTACCCAACTTTATCTTCATGTCTCAAGGTTATTCAGCTTTATCTCAGGTCCAAGGTCCATTCTTACCCAACTTTATCTTCATGTCTCAAGGTTATTCAGCTTTATCTCAGGTCCAAGGTCCATTCTTACCCAACTTTATCTCAGGTCCAAGGTCCATTCTTACCCAACTTTATCTCAGGTATAACATGTTTCTACTACATGTATCGCCCAACTTCTTTCTCAGGTTCAAGGTCTCAGGTGTGAAATTGTTTACTTTTAGTTTATCTCGGCAGGTCTAAGATTATTATCTCAGTTCCAAAATATTATCATCAAACTTCATGCTTACATGTCAGTACCGATTTCTTCAAATTTTTCAGACAGCAAAACTTAACTTCAGGCTACTGTGGAGAGAAATTCTGCAAACATTCTACAAATTTCACTAGCTATCGATTCAGTTCTTGGGATAAATAACATATCCATGCCACAGAATTTAGTCTCGGTTGACAAAAAGATGGATTTTTTCTGCATCTAAGTTCCGTTACTCCCCGGTCACGTGTGAAATGTAAGGGCAAAACTGTGAAATCGTGGCCAAATACATGAATGTCCAGGGCTTAAAAAAAAAAAAAAAAAAAAAAAAATGCTGTTCGAAAAATTAGAAGAAATAGGATACTGTGAAGGTGATGACATACATAGAACACATCTGCCAACTGGTTCCATTAAGGTACATGTGTGCGGGCTGTCAATTGTGTATGACTTGTCCAATATTATCTCATGCCCAATCAAATAATCTAACTGGAGCTGAAGCTTGCGACATTAAATAACGGCCAGAAAATTACGACAACAAGTAACCATTAGGCTTAGCTATGAATGCTGTCTAATGTGCCAATATAAGCGAGTACCCATCAATCAGCGAGCCTTTGTTTCGGAGGCGCGACGAGAACACACCCCCCCTGCTGCGCCGGATCATGCGTCTGCCGAGTGATGTATAGTACCGGGCAGGTACCGGCCGTCAGAGCGGTCCTCGCCATGTAAACTTGTGCGTTGGAATTCACCCGTTGGCATGGCAACAGCTGGGACGGTTGACAATAATGGCCCGCGTCGGAATATGTTGATTCTTGGCATCGTGCCTCGCGTACCACATGGGGCATTGTTCAACATGCAAAATGCATTCCTGGCTCATGAAATTTTCATCCCCATTGGTATTTATGTCCCAGCACAATATCAAAAATTATGCCATTAGTTTGTAGGGAAATTGATTACTTTCCTTGAGGTGGTTCGCCAATGTTCCATTCGGGTAAACAAAGCCACCGTTTTTTCCCCCCATCTCTGATCTTGCCAAGCTACAGAAGACGACCATATTTGGTCCCCGGGTGATTTCCAGTGAGCTCCAGTTCAAAAGGATTTCACATTGTTTGAGTCGTGAAGATTGTGTTGTGGCAACTTCTAAAGATGGCAACCATAACGCAATGGTAATTTCCTGTCCCAGAAGAAATTATCGCCTGACGAAACCCCTAAAAACCTATCCATTTAGCTGCTTTCACTGCATAACTGAGTGTTATAATGTGGCTATTTCTGGACTTGCTGGGAACTGTTTTTCTAGATTAAACCCTCAAATTTGTCCAATCAACAAAGGCAAGCTTATTATTATTATTACGTTTTCTCAATTAAGTATTAATAATTTATTCAGCCATGATTAATCTGCACATTAACTGCATCTGAATTTATTAGAGGAATGTCATGTGTAAGCTTAGATAATGACGAGAAATTTGTATCGGATTGTATGTAACACACAAACATGTAGCTAAATATGTATCTTTGTTGTAGAAATGAAACTCAGGAAATGTATTTTTTCTTTCCGAGTTCATTTACTGAGTAAGAGACACACGAGAACTAAAAGGTTCACATAGTTTAAATAAATTTTGACAGTGTTGTTGTTTTACCACAGTACCATCTCCAGCTAATTATCCACTGTAAGTTATCAGTAAGGACGGAGTAAGATTTCCTTTAATACAGAAATGGATCCACTTGTTTGTTTCTCCAGAAAATTTTTCCCCAATGAGATTAAAGATTTTCAAGTAGACATGCATTACTTCCAGGGAAGTTTTTGGTCTTTGGGAACACAGTCCCTAGTACAGTTTTTAGACCAATCAAGGTCTACCCATATTGGCATGATTTGGAATATAACCCAAGGCACGGTTCTGAAGGACCAATCAAGTAGACCCATATCAAGTTTATAATACATACTGATGACTATACCACATTCCGAGAATGCGGCAGTACTTACGAAACTTCTCCAAACGCACTGAATACATCTTTGAGTTGGTGTGTTTCTACATCAGGGCTTAAGTCACCGACAAATATATGGAAATGTTCTGTAAAATAAAACAATAAACAGATATGATTATGGAAAAAGTAAACGATACACAGTAAATACTGTAATCATTCAATCACCCCTGCGTGGACAAAATTTGATCAGTTGTTCTAATAAGTGATCACCCTCCAAAATTATTCAAATATTGGCGAGTAATGGATTCTATTCACATAATTTGAGACAATTTGGTCAACTTCCTATTCTGATAAATTTGCTCAACCCCCCATTTCTAACTGGTGGAAGGAATAATTCAATCCCCCTATCAAAATTCAGTCACCCCCAAGTTTAGGGACAAAATTCAAAGGCTGTTCTAATAAATTTGATCACCCTCTAAATTCGCTTAAGTAACAAAGAAATAATGGATTATCTGCATGATTTTGAACCATTTTTTCAACTTCCTGTTCTAATAAATTTGATCACTCCCGGATTTTATACTAGAAAATGTCACTTCCTTTGTGATTGAATTATTAAAGGGATTAACCAAGCTGAATGCCAGAGAACTTACAGGACCAATATATGATGTTCGGGTTTGGGCTACTTCCGACTACAACCAGGTTTGGTAGAACTGCCATTTTCTATATCTCAGAGGCCTAACCTCCTGAAGTCAGTGTAACAGTATCTGGCCTATTCCCCTCAAATAGCCAGATGCACAGGGACTTTCCATCCTTATCGATTGTGATTGACACAGAAAGAATTCATTCAGTACAAGCAATGGATAATGCATCCATCTTATGTCATTGGAGAATAAGCAAGCTAGACACTCAACAATTAGAAGAGAGCATGGTCGTGTTATGCTGCGATATCATGTGAGGATGGGTAAAAACAGATCGGTAATAAATTATTTTACTCCTGCAAAAACAGACCTGGGATGGCGGATCTACATGTATATATTAGACTGTCGTAAGCCTTCTCTGCACATATTACAAAACACTATGGTAATCCCTCTAATAATTCAATCACAGGAAGTGAAATTTCCCACCATATTAAGCGGGGGTGATCAAATTTATTAGAACAGGAAGTTGACAAAATGGTCCAAAATCATGCAGATAATCTATTATTTCTTTGGTTTTTTTCAAGGATTTGATAGTGGTCAAATTTATTAGAACAGCGGATCGAATTTTGTCCCCAAAATTGGGGGTGATTGAATTTTGATAGAGGGATTGAATAATTAAAGAGAGGCAAGACAGCTTCAAGAAAATGCAAAGACCTTTTAACACAAAATGGATAATCAGCTGGGGTGGCTCAGGGATGGCTGTCCGCCTCCCTGAAAAAGGTGGTGCACTCGACTGGAATTTTTTGAAAAATCAGATATTTTCATGATGAAATCGTTCTATTTGACAAAGAAATCCAGGACATTGTTATGTAATTTGCATGTACACGCACATTTATCAAAACATGGATGAGGATGTCTGGCAGGACAATTCTAGTTTGTTTCATACATGTGTTTGGCTTCGCTGTGATTTCTCACTCCAGCAGTTACGGCAGATAGAATTTGCATTTACATAGGATAAAAACACACAAAATTTGACAAAGAAAAACAACAAGAAATGTATGCAGTGAAATGATTAATAACAAAATCTTTTTTCTATGACTCTTGATAACCAGAATCTTTCTTCTTTTTTTTTTAAATCCAAAATGAAATCAGGACTCGTCAAATGGACTTTCTTTTCCGTTGCAAATAACGATGGTTTTCGGATGACAAGTTTCCTGTTTGGAAACACCTGCCGATAGCCCATCGGATGCGTTCTGTATTCCCGCGAGATGAGGCAAAACCAACTAAAACAGAGCATTATATGCAGGTACTATTCATCATTCGCTCCTCTTTTCAATTAATTCTTGGCATGCTGTCCCTTTTCCTCGACACAATTCTGATGGGAAATTCTGAAAGTGTGGAAATTGTTTTGGCATTCCATGTACGACCCTGGCATGTGCCGGGCACATTAGGCCTCTCTCCGCCTCTCTCGAACAGTGGCGATCAAAACCTGCCAACATCGACACCAAAATACTGAATACTGATCAGCATCATCAGCGAACATCTCTGCGAACAATCAAACAGTCAAACAGCGGACAATTGCCTCTTTTACTTGACCCTGCTTTTCCTTTGTTCAGGTTAAAACAGTCCATCACTGCATGGAAAATGCCAGTCCGTAAAACCATAATTGCATGTTAAACCATAAAACTGGCAAATAGAATGGGTTGATAATGGCTACAATTTGAGGCATGTCAGAGAAACCAAGAGTACTGGCCAGAAGTTTAAAATAAATAATTGACCCATTATACTGCTATTGTTGGTTATGGTGAAGAGGAATTGGTAGAATTATTGTCAATCTCTGACAGCCACACAGTTGACCTACTCATATGGTCACCTTAACTTTCGCTAAGGACCACAGTTTGGTGCAACTATAGCATTTTATCTCCTTCAGTGTTTGTTCTACAAGCTGCAAAAAGAAGATTTATGCAAAGTTACCTATTGATTTTTGACAAGCTCCAAAGTAGACGACTAATTAAAACGGACAGACTTTAGAAATGCTATACGTGGAATAACCATCACAACCTGGATTCACCTGAAACACTCAACTTTGAATTTCGTTAACTTTGTGTACATAAAACAAAGGTCCGTCTGGGAATCCTCAAAACAAAAGAATGGTATAGACGCAAATATTTAACAATCAACAACTTGCCTATCTAGCTAGAAAATAAAAATCAACAAAATTAAACTCGTCTAAGTGGGTGTCCCGTGATGAAAATTACAGCCCTGGGCTTGGCACAAAACAAACAAGCTGTGAAGTAGGCATCTCATGTTGGCAAGGAGGAAATGCTTCATGCAACTCATAAAGTGGTCGCTTTATTCACGATTTTACTCCCCATTCGTTCCGAGCACTAGCGGCAATTTTTCTGTTTGAGCAGTTTTGATGTCCGCCGTTGGGGCGAGTACCTCTCCATGTCGTGAACACAATCAATGGAAATAGGACATTGTGTACAGCAAAAGGGGGGATCATGTTGCAGGAAACGCAGACGCCGTAAACAAAAAAGCACCGTGCGTATAACATTTCACCATAAAAATCAAGACCTTGGCGTAACAATCAATTCACTTGATGTCGTAAAATTGACGCGATAGATGTTGTTGTTCTACACGACCGGTAACTCGAGCCGGAGTCGTCGTGGAGAAACCCATGTCGCGGTACAGATCACAATGGTCCCGCTGACAAATTGATTTTGTTACAAAATTACATTGTTGGCCCTGTTATTTTACCTATCCAATAAAGCATGCCGGCTATGGATCACAGCAATACGCAGTTCTGCCATTAAACATTTTACCAATTTCCTGTCACTTGTCGTATAAGAGAGCAGAAAAAGTGCCACGGATCCCTGAATCATTCTCTGGGTCCATTCTGAAATGGGGACATATGAGATGGCATTCATATACCCGACAAACAAGTTTCAGGATACGTCGGAAAGTTCTCTTGGTTCCATGTAATTTGTCAATAGAAACATGCCAGCGAATATTCCAACACTGAACGGACAGTCAAGGTTTTAAGCATATAGTTCATGAAAGAGGAGATACATGACTCGACGTGTTAGCTAATGGAACAATGGTGGAAAACTTGCCGATATGTCACTACTAGAAATCCTGTGAATTCCGGTCACTTTGTCTTACATGACAGATATACCAGGTTTTGGGTGCCACAATTCTCCTTTCATGAAACTGGTGTGAAGCCAGAATTTGATTTCTAATGAAATCTGCACACTTGAATAAACTTCATCTCAAACAGAATGACAAATGATTAAATTGCATAATCATTTGTCATTTTGGAAGCCTGCTTGGCGACAGCACCTACTTGAGTGTCTGCCCTTCTCCTTTTCTTTACGACCTCAGACACCACCCCTGCCCCAAAATCAACATAATTAACCAATTAACAATGGTAATGAGCCCCTCTGCTTACACCCGATTAAACTGACCTACACATAATTTTAGTTTCCGTCTCAGTTTCCATTGTTCCAACTAGAAAATACATAACCGACCGTTTTTTCCGTTTCATTATGTTGGTGACCAAACATGTATCTAAATGATTCCTATACTGTATCATATGTGCATGTCCTACTGTTGCCCGGGTCACAAAACAAAAATAGCAAAAATCCAAGGATCGTTTTGATTCAATATTCCAGAGATTTAATTATTTCTGTCATTGATCACATCTCTGCGGTGGATGAGAGTAGGGAACTGCAACCTCATCTTGAACATTTGTCAAACATTATCATGTTCAGATTATGGAATACTAGGAACTGTATCTGATGTTTCACCAATAGAAATCCCGGATTTCTTTTTGAAAATTTGAATGGACCAATCAGTGCTTCAAAACTGCAAGCTTCATGTATACTGCTTTTTATCGAACTTTTTTCTTTGATATCAATGTATGACCTATTTAATTTATTAAACTAAAAATAAAAATACCTGTATTACCATAGAAGAAATGCACAAATTCACTAGGAAGTTAAAACATCATTTTCTACAGAATGCCGTAATAGGAATTATACGTGCTGTGGGTGACAATACAGAGGAAGTAGGATATATACGTGCTGTGGGAGACGCGGAGGAAGTAGGATATATACGTGCTGGGAGACACAATAATAATAGGAATGTTGAATTGGGATATGTAATAAAAATTTGGGGTCACTGCTAAAGTTGTGATATGTTAACATGGCCAACAAGCGTGATAAGCAAAATTACCATAAAATGTTAATGAATAAAGCTTGCCAGCATTCATGCTTTGTGGTCTAATTCCTTCAAAATTTGGCGAAAACATTATTCAATTTCAAAATACTTAGACAACTTTCTCTTTTCAGTTTCTATTCATTTTTCTTCCAAATATCCTTGCATTGGTACATAGATAATACGCATAAAAAAAACCCTAGGTGCAGTAAACATAAATTTGGATTCTTATTGAACCTCCTTCATTCTCATGGCATTAGATTGTATACCTTCTACTGTCAGATATACACTCTGATTGCACTAGGGTTGAACCGCTGTGCACAATTTTGTGCGCCTGTCTCTCGGCCAATCAGCATCATCCATTTCTAAATGAAGGAGTGGGCTTAGGATGTCAAAGCAAAAAAAAAATTCTGATCTGCGCGCTCTTGTCAAAGGATTGAGCATCTAATTTATTCACTCTTCTGTAAAACATACTGGATGCATTCTCATCGCGTAATTTAATCCCATGCAGTCAGAGGTTGTTTACACTCCAGTTTAGGAGGTTACATAGGGAGAATGCCTAAAGTACAGAAGAATACCTTGTGTATACTTTAACTGTACTACAGTGGGTTGGGCATGGATACATGTAATTTGAGGCGAACTGCTATATATAATTTCTGTATTGCCTCCAGATACATACAGTCATATTATAATTGACTGAAATATATCGGCAGGAAATTCTATGATAGTCCAACTGATGAATCCGATATAATTTGCCAGTGGGGTAAGATGAATACATGCGAATAATGGTTTGATCAATAGCACAGTCATTTGACGTGTTCTCAGGTATACACAGCGTATACATATCCGCACATATGTAACAGTGCACAAAACTGAGGATCGACAAGGGGACTGGGGGGGGTTTCGGAGACTGGCGTGCAGCAAATACGAATTATTCAAGATGGGAGACATTGCCCAAACAATTATATGTTCCCAGGAAGGCAGAACGTAGAGAAGAATGATGAAAACGAAAAATTGTCACCAGGTTAAGAATGTTTTACAAGACATCGCGGCCATATCCAGAGCCATTTTGATACCTGTTCAAGGGGTATGGGCGCCCAAACTTTACAGCCAATTTTAATGCTTGTTACATACAAATGCACCCAAATACATACAAATGCGCCCAAAAAAGGCAAGAAAGGGTGTCCCCATGCAAATAAACTCTGGATATGGCCCTGGACATTATATTCACTATATATACGGATGTTTATTCGATCCACAAGTATATTGACAGCCAAGCTTGATTGAGGACACAACAGAACAAGCTGTTCCCCCAATACATGTTCAATGGTAGATCGGAATGATGAGGTGTCACAAAGCTTATTCTCTATCCAGGCGACACCTTGCCGGATGAACAAAGCGGGAGGCCGACGGGATCATGGACGGTATTAAACCTTCGCCGAGGGTGAGGGGAGAAATACTTACACAGTTGAAATTGCTTTATTGGGATATATTAAATATGTAAATATTTTCGTTGCAAAATTGAAGGCCAAAGCTGTGTACATCCAAATTTGACCCATATAATGACTGCTAGTTTAATATAGTGAATCGAATCAATTCAGCTGTACAGACAGACATATTAGTTTATACAATGTTCAAGTATATAAAGTGGTTCCAGACTGTATTTCATTGTAACTTTAATATGCCTGAAGTGCAAGCAGAAAGCTACACAACATGCCTAGAATTTTACATCTTCATTTTATCAAGCCAATTTCTACGTTCCCACTTCGAATCTGCCTAGATTTATCTGGCCACCTTCAGCATTCAAAATCCGAGGTGTAAATTTCACCTACGAATGATTGACGAACCAATCTGAATCTACACACCGATTTTGTGTAGAGTGTCATTCCACCTAATATGGTGATTGCGCTGGCCCAGTATATAGGTCACCCAATCAATAACGCTCTTCTATGACACATTTCGAACTCCAAATGGTTTCGATGTCAGTGACAACTCGTGTCTATTTTAAGTTCTTTGAACATTGAAGGGTGCAAGATATATCAATTAAGGGAAGTTCGAAGTTGGGACGTAGAAATAAGCTTTTACTGAAGATCTGCTGATCAAATCAGATGCATGTACATTCGATACCCCAAATATCACATGTATTGTCAGGTATGCATATACATCCAGCTTGGGTGAGGGCAGGGGGATCATTATCTTCTCATACATGTATTGGTGATGCACATACAATTCCATGAGACAGACAATTTCATCGTAAAAATGGCTTTATATGACCTTGAAAAAAAATAGGCCAAGGTCAGTTAACTGGGGTAAGTTTCTGGTCAATCACAGTTGCATATGTAATATGAATTTGGAGACCCTAGCTTTAATCCTCTTAAAAAATATTGCAAATATTAGAATTTGACCTTGATAAAATAGGTCAAGGTTGGCTTTTGACCCTTCACCAGATGCATATGCAGGGGTTTTTCTAGCCGTTTTTTCATCGTGGTAACCACGATGAAAAAAGAAAAATATTGAGTTTTGCAGAGAATTTCAAATTGAGTTTTGATAAAAAAAATTGAGTTTTGCGATTTTTGCTGTTTGAGTTTCCCACAATTTACCAGTTGTCAGTTGATATGTTGTCTCGCATGACCCGCCCACATCAATAGTTAGGAGATAAATAATGCCGTATGTATATTAATTATCAGTAATTTTTGGCTGTAAAAAAAATAAGTAAGCAAATCCAAGTAAAACGAATGAGGTGGTCGCTTGCCGTCACAGCGCGGAGGCCACGAGTGGCAAAAGCCGCCATTTTGGTCCACATTCTTGGGGGAACCTCTGGCCTGATTTCAAAACGAGGCACAGTCCTTTTCCCGGCATGAATCTCTAGCGAGGATTCCCTCGTGTCAAACACACAGCAGTTTTTAACTCCGGCAGTTTTGATGGTCGCGTACCAAAGCCATTATTGTTTTAGTTAACGGGTCAGTTGTTTCCTCATCAACCAGTCGGCACATTGTGCCGAATTTAACCATTCATTTCTCTAGTGATACGCTTTTGGGCGAAGTGATCGAGCGCTTCACATCTTCACTCCCGACAACAACAACGACAACACAGGCTGTCGACCTGCACGTAACGAAATACTCGTACAGCTTAAGGACGATGGACATACAAAAGTCGTTGCCCTGGACAGAGAATCCCTATCTTCAGTCATTATAAAAGAATAAAAGAAGTTGAAAATTCGGGTAATAAATCCTGCAGTTATCTTTAATAGTGGTCACATCTAAATTCTAAGAGTGGTTTCCCAGGATTTCTATTTACAGAATGTGTGCGCTTTTGAGTTTTACTGTCTACCATAATTATTTACGTTATATTTCAATTAAATTAAAGCAAACTTAAGATGTCTCTTTAGAGAATAATTATTTCATAAATGTTTTTTTCTGGTGATCTTTATGAGAGATTTCAGAGTGTATAAATCTGTAAAATAGGAATTTTGTCAGGTTATATATTCAATCACATTCTTCTCTGTCAACGGTAGAAAATTTAGCTTCAATAATTAATAATTATAGCTTTTAGCATGTATGTTTTATTATGAGAAAGTCAAGCTAAACAACCTATTAACTGACAATGGCCATACTGTGGTTTGGTGTGGTTGAACAGGAGTGTACAAGTGTATTCGGTCGACGGCCGAATATTTTAGGCTGATGTTTATATCTTGATTGACAATGCAGCAGCAGTTCAATATGTTGTTGTTGCTCTAAGAAGACACGACACGCTACTGTCGCCTTCAATTGTTGGACAACACACGGTTCCCTGCCACGGTTTGGGCCAACGGGTTATCACGTAACACTGGGTTATTTTACCAATGTTACATAGACTGTATATAATTCATGTAAATAGGGTTGTCAGTATTTGTCGATCTCTAAAGTAGCGTCTACGGTGTTTCTGTTCTCGTAAATATATGACCAACCTCAGTTCTGTAATTGGTACGATGAAAAAGTTGAAAAAATTTAGTTTCATAATGTTTTTGATGAAAAAGGAAAAAATATTGAGTTTTGTAGAATTTCGTTGCGCGCCGTAGGCGTGCAAAAAAATTGAGTTTCCAAAATTTTGAAATTGAGTTTGTGAACAATTTTGGGCTAGAATAACCCCTGATATGTGGTATGAATTTATATTATGCCTGGATATAATCCTTCTTGAGATATCGAGACCACAAGACAGACGGACAGACAGACGACGATGACAACACCCTTCTGGCAAAATCAGGATTTTCTTCCTTGGAAAATTATTGTGTGACTGTATTGCCTGAAGATTTTGGGATATGAATTCATCAAAAGTTATTACACAAAAATTACGCTGATAATGTTCAAAGAGGCTATTAACAGTCAGGAACAATGACCCTCTAAAGAAGAGGGTCATTGTTCCGGACTGTTAATAGCCTCTTTGAACATTATCAGCCCAAAATAGACGGACAAAATCGAAGCAAATGATGCTCACATCTATCAAGAATAAAAAGTTTTATGTTGCTTAAACATACAAAAGTAGACTATATTTCTCATGCAATACAGTAGCTAGCTGCGCCATTCCACCGATATTCAAGCCGTTTGCACCTGGGTGAGAATTTAGAATGGTCCGTCCCACTTGGCATGCTTGGGGAAAATTGGTCTGTACATGTCTATAGCAACAGCAGGAAGACAAGGACAAAGAACGGCAGGGACGAAACACTGCAATATCATCATGGGTAGACCATTATGATCACATAGACATTACTAGATTATTATCGGTAGTGCCCCTGTCGATGAAGGGCCATCTCTAAACACAGCCCATCATATCAGGTGAAAATCGACTCTAATAACACTAATGGAAAAGTCACACATCAACAATGGTTCTCATTCATGTCACTGGAATTCACGTCACAGAAACATCAATATTTCAGACCACGTGCACGGCCTCCAAAAGAAGATATACTCGTAATCACGATATCATATGGCCACGAGTGCGATAAAATGCGAGGTGAAATGATGAGCAGACATTTAAAGAAATGCTTCATTCAATTCAAGTACGCTTCTGTTGTGAAGGCGTGTAATTGAAAATAAAAATAAAGTGTGCCAAATATTTCTTGCCTCTAAAACCGGGAAGTTTATTCATTTCATTGTCTTATTCCCGGACATCTGGGCGCCACCATTTTCCTTGCAAGTTTGACGTGATTTGGTGTTCCGAGCTCCAACATCACATAGAATTCTAAATTACGTCAACGTTTAGAGGCCTCCAATTTCATCAAAATGAAAGGATCAGGAAACAGATCACTTCTATTAAAACTGACCATCTGGACACATTCCACTACTGTATTAGAACATGAATGGTATTAAATTTTAACAATGAACAGCTCATTGTGAAGGTCTTATTGGACCAATTTGCAAATGATGCTCTAATCTTTAATACGGCGCCATCAAATCTAGCAAACTCATTTTCACGTAGGACCGGCTGTGGCAAATATGGAAGCGCACAGATGCTCGGGAATAAGGCACTGTAAAGAATAGAATAATACATTTCTGTCATTAGGGCGAAAAGATATTTTTAAGTAAAAACCTTTACAACAAAAAAGCGTTTGTAATGAGTGAAGCATTTCTTTTTAACTGTCGTGACTGTGGAAGAAACTGAATTACGTTAAAAACATACCAGGTTGTGGACAAAGATCGGTGCACATGTACCACAGAGGTACATTTATTAGTAACTCCATTCACAGAGGTACATTTAATAGTAACTTCACTGAACTAAGAGCTGCAGAAGTTATTCTCACTTAATTTTACGTTCAAATTCATTTTGCATAAATGCCCCTTAAGTATCTAAATGAAATCAAATTAATGGGAGCTGGCACAACACATGCAGTCAAAAGACAAACCTGTGCTACATGTAGTTCTGTCAGTTGATTGGCTAACTGGGTCAAAATTGACAAACAGGAAGTGGCAGTGACCAAGTTTTATTGGATGGTTAATAGTATTGTACAAGTCCTCCATTGGACATGCTTATACATGTACCCCAGTTTCCATCTGTTGCTGTACGCTGTAACAGGCTTCTGAAATGCTATAAACTCATATTGATCAGCTAAATCAGCTCCTTAATTGGATTATTTCTTCAAAACGTTGCATATTTTATAGCCAGATATGAACAATATTCGTCCCACAATGTACCAATATGATATTTTTTCTCGTTATACATGATGTATATAATTGAGTCCGCGTTCAGGCCGAGAAAGTTGTCAGCGGCGAGCAATAACGATTATATAGCATATTCGACAAGTGATTCAAAGGAGTTTCTAATCCCTCTCTTCTACTGTATCCAAGTTATATCTTTGGGAGGAGAATCAAGCATGGATCGATCCATCCATATATACAACATGTAATACAAGGATGGCCCACAATTACTTTTTCAGTGATGAAGATATTGGAGTAGAGCAATCATAGTAAAGTAGGGTTATAAAAAACGTTTCAGCCGAGCTCTTGTATCCACCACGAAGAATTGGTCCAGATGTCAAGTCAATAAACTGATTTATCAGTCCACACACACATTATTCAGAAAGGTATCTCTCTCCGTCAATGACAGATAAAGCTCTGTATGTCATGTTGAGTTTTAATCGAGCACCTGCCTGCAGGATTGCTTATCTCGGACCCGCAGAGACTCCGGGACAAGACTGTTCTGAGGCATTATCCCCCATCTGCTGGAGAAATCACTCTGTATTGGTAGGAGCATGTGGAGCTCTCCTTACAACATGTACAAAGAGAGTAGTAATATCACCACTATCTCAGAGAACACCTGGAGCAGAAGGTTCGCCTGACGATATCCCAGTTAATTAAACAGTTAACCTGATATGGCTGATTACCTGTTCCATTAGAACAACTGGTGGCAGCGGTGGGGTTCGTGAATATGGCGGTGTGGAGAAAATGAGAGACAAATATGTGCTACCTGTCGGAAGTGTCGCTAAATGGGGGAGATTGGCACGTCTTGTGGCAAGGTCAAAGTCATTGCTAACAGATCTGATCAGAAAATAGTGAGACAGCGAATAACTACACCAGTTTCCCATCGTGAAAAAAAAACTAAAAAATAATCTGGAGACTTAAATAGGCATGATTGAAGCTTAGTTATTCCACATTAACTATTAATTCCTCAGCTTCCCATGATGCCGGCCATCCTTTCATCAGTTTTTAATCTCTGCTATCCTTCTTCAAATCAAAGTGCCCGGATGGCGGATTGACGGCAAAATTCATACCAAGTAAACTCCAGAAATTCAATCTTCATTCCTAATATTTATTCTTAAGTGAACGGCTTTTACACAACAGCCTATTTTCGTCTTATGATTCTTTTGCCATATAAAACACATTTAAATAGCTGTGTCGGAAAAAAAAAATGTATGCAAACTTCCACGAATTGGAAACAGAATTGCCCTGAATCACGAAAGCTCCTTGAAAGACCGATGTATTAATTGAACATTGTGAAAAAAATGAAACAAATAATTCTTCCAAAGATTACACGTTACTTTTGCGATGATTCCTGAAGAGCTGAAACAGTTACATGAACGGGCATGTCATTACGCTCTAGCTCTTGCCAGCAGACTCTTAAGTCGAGGCTTTGTGAACTTGATGTATGGCGGAGTCAGCGCCTTGTCCGTTTGCGACTATCAAAAAAAACTGTGCCCAGGCCCTATTCATCATCATTGGCCATCATCAGTTGTTTCACTGTGCGCCGAGTGGTTTTTCTCCAGGTTCGTACGGTCTGCTGCTAATCTGGCGTTTCTTTCCACTCCAAATTACATTTAGACATGAAGAACATGCCCATTCCTCAAAGAAACACTGCGGACAATACCGATGAGGATCTTTAGTAGAAACAGAATCGTAGTAATTTGTTAAGCCACTTTGGCCCTTTCAGGTGGCTCATTTGTCTTCAGTGCTGCTGCAGCGCCGCTGTCGTTTACGTCAAATATGGCCGGCACACACTCAAAGCCAAGAATATCCTTGAAGTCAAGGGAGACCCTCACCGAGCGGATCATGGCTTCCGTGAAGTTGAGTAAACCGTTTTCAGCGAGTTGGACCCATCAACTATGTCTACAGCCCTACTTTCAGACAAGAACCCTCCTTGAAGACAAGACGATGACAACACAGTAGAGTTCTTTAAGCTGTTAGAGGTCCTCTCTTAGCATGGCAAATGACACTTGTCATAACTCTATTTGATGTTCTACAGCATTATTCTCATGCGTAAACACAAGGGGTGAAGAGCGAATCAATGAGAAACACTCAACAGTATGGTTGGCTAGCTGTAATAATTCATTATATTATCACGACATATCTTCGTCCACATTTCATGTGAAGCACACATACATGTAATTGGTCCCGATCGTTTCAGTATAAACATGATCAAAGTCAATCGGATTTCTGGGGTGTGCCGTATCTGGACTTAAATTTGTTTTAAAACTACAAAGTAAAACATCTGATTTGTAAACATTTAAACATGTAGTGCAACGGGAGGTTGAAGCTTCAAACTATGGTGAGGTGTTGATATCCTGGAACACCTCTGATTTCACGCTCCAGTGATTGCACTCACACGCAGTCTGGGTAGCAATGGGTAGTACTTGTCGCAGCTCATCTAGGCTGCTCATATGATGAAGCAAGCTTGCTCTTTATGACTTGCTATCCCTAAACCTGCTAAAATTTGTATCGACATGTACATGAATGTATAAGTAAGCATATTACCACTACCTTCAAACCGGATTATTATTTGCCTTGGAATTTCTTTGTGTTCAGCCAGTTCAAAATTTCTCTCCCATATATTAAGCCTAGGCTGCACAAGGATTTACCCAAGGTTGTGTTAAACGGTTTCCTCGTTTCTTGTCCCCAGCACGCTTAGCTCGGTTACCCCCAAATTTGACCACTCAGCTTTACAACACAAATAGTCAGGACTTAACCTAAAAATATTCATCTGCTTTATAATATAGCAGGTTAGGTATAATATGTAATATGTAATGTAAAATAAATGGGATTTACATTAATTGATACACATTGTATCATTTTACTTGGTAAATTAGTAGAAAATTTAAAAATATTATCATGAGTGTGTGTATAGTAGGTTGAGGTTTGGTTCAGTTGAGATTTAAAATCAAGGTGCAAAATAGCCCTTTGCCCGATTGCCCGGGGCAACCTAAATTTCCTTTGGGCAACCAAATTCTGTCCAAATTGCAATGCATTTGGATGTGTTGGTTGCCCGTGCTTGCCGATGGGCAACTAGGATTTGTTTGTCTATTTCATACCCTGTAAAATGCATTGGAACTAGCACATTCAAGTTTATGCTGAAAATGTGATCTGTGTTGTGTACCCAATTTGCCTTTGGTTTTGAAGAACAATAGGGACAAGAAACAAGGAATCAATTTAACATGGCCTTAACTGGATGGTCAGTTTGTTGGTGGTTTTTATTTGGAGATTAAATTTTGCATGTGCAGGATGGATAATTAGGAAGATATATTTTGCTCTTCTGACGAAGAAAATACTGATTACGATGAATATTATTTGAGAGAACGACAACCATTACAACAGATTGTTTTAGTTGACAGAAAATGTCAAACGTCCTGTCTCACTTTCAACATGTTTAAATCGCATGTACCGCACATTGTTCATCGTAGTTGCCAGAGCCTTTTTTCTCAATTTAAGTGTGAAATCCAATCAAGTTGCTAGATCAAGAATGACGAAATCCCGAGCGTATGGGCCTAATCTTGTAATCTTGATTTGTGCACCAGCGGAAATCCCATATAAAGTGAGCGATTGAATCAATTTGCCAGGACCAAAATCAAGAAGAAAGAAAGAAAGCAAACTAACCCTACAACTGTTAAATTTACACTTAGAACATACAGAATGCCATCGTCTTTATCTAATTTGCAATATTATCTGGATTTTACCAGCATTAAGTGCTCGAGAAAAACTCTTTCAACCTGAGGAAGTCAAACCGGTGAAGCACTCAATGTAGACGAAAGAGCGGAATGGCGAACTCTCTCCAGGGACCTCACAATCGTATCATCCGGTAGAATATAATGGGCTTCAGTATAAACAGTATTGGGTGGGATTATAATTCCTGTCGCGATTAGCCTGTCGGGACAGGTAAAGTCCGCTCGGTCACGTCCCAAAAACGGAGCAAAGTAATAGCCCCAAGAACACCTGTGCCCCGGCTTAATCAACTTCCCCGACAACTCGAAAAGGGGCAGTACTTCAGGAGGCGAAATTATACGAAGTCAAATGACAAGGCAATTCCACCTTATATCATTATTTAGATTACACCGATCGTATTGAAAGAATGAAAGCTAAAGTGCTATGGACACTCGAATGATGAATCCATTCTCTCTATTAGTCCTCTTCCTGTAGAGACTTGCTCCATTGAACAAGACATTAAACGTATCCCACTTCATCCCCCCAGTTAGCAACAAAACGCCGGTACGTCTTCACTGGCAGTATTTAAACCGGGTCCCATATCCCTGTTTCTTGATGGTTTCTTCTCCGTGGCCCTTCTCATTGAATGTTTATTGATTTGACAATGGGGCCGAGCCTATAAAAATTCATCCCGCGGTGGATTTGCCATTTATCAGGCTGGCTCTACCACAGATAGGCCAGACAAACTAATGTGATCCGAAGGGGCTGCGGTGGGGCTGATTAAAACTATAACAGAGTTGACCCCTTTGAACGGTTCTCTCAAGGCCAACGCACTACTAGCAGAATTCGACTTGCCAACGACCTCGGGCCCACATCCAATCATGGCGGGGACACCAGACTGTAGTCCCTCACGCGAAAACTTAGATGTGCTTTCCAACAATGTAGCTGTACGTCAGCTCTGAGCAAACTCAAAAGGCGATGAATAATCCGGAGAAAATTTGTCTGATAGACCTCCATTAACAGGTTTCAGGTAATCCACACTACTTCATTGCCCCCTACCTGTTAAATGATGCATTAAGGACCTGTACGCGAATTCGTTCACCGGATGTGATGCTATGAGCAGTAGAAAGCACTTTCAATCCAGTGAATATTCATGCCCTAAATGGCTTTTTACACATTAAAGTTGAATGTTTTATATGTCTGAATTATCGGTATTATAAAATCAGGACTAGTAGTAAAGCAAAGATAAACGTGACACTTGCTACCCTACGTATTAATATCTAAGTGTAGATTGAAGCACAGAAAACGGGTTAACGAGGCAAACACACTGGCATGTCAGCAATCCTGTCATGTTTTTTTATCTACCCCGGTAGTGTGACCATGTCGGAAAATGATCTGTCACTTTGCAAATGGCGTCAACGATGAGCGAGGAATGTTAAGCATCACATTCTATGGTAGCGTCATAATTCCTGGTGATACTGTCTGTGACGTTACGTTGAGAGTGACGTCACTGGTCGAGTGCCTCGAGGTGTGTATTTACTTCCATCGTTATTCAATGGATAGCATCAACACAGTTTCGCCTGAGAGGCTCTTCACACACTCTTCCCATGATGGTCGTACACAGGCGGGAGGGTGGTTAAATCATGGAGTTAGGTGATAAGGCCTTGATAATGGTCTGCTAAGTGTGTTAATTGCACACAAATTATATGTGTGGTTTGAGGGTGACCATCATAGAGTACTCAAACTATGAGACAAGGAAACTGGCAAGACCTCTATGTAAAACAGCACAAACACACAAAAAGATCCAGGTGGGTAAAAGACCGCTCTCACCAAATTGAATTTAACTGCTCAAGGAACAAGTGATGGGGCTAGCAGCTCTGCATTTGTTTAAGCATGCTGTCTCATGGAAAAGTCAGTTTTATTCACCAATGAAAACACAGCATTTTTTTTCGAACATTTGGACTGACCAATCTGTATGATTAGGCGCTTTCAAATTGGATGATATCCCTTGATCCTGTTGATGGACCTGAACAATCATGACAATGGGATTATTGAAACTAGCATAATTCGTTAGGATTTTTTTGAGAGTACTGACAGGTTAAAAAAAGATTCTAATGAGGAAATGAAGAAACGTAGAGCCTGGCAAGACAAGGGCCTACTCTGAGAAAGAAAATGACCCTTCACATTATCCAATCTGATTAAAACTCAGACTTAATAACCGCTCCTCTATCGGACATGTCGCTAATTAAGATCTGGGACAGTCTGTATCTTAAATCTGTCGCGCATGTCAGACTGGCGACCAATCACAGAACAACATCAGGTGCCTATCCGAGCAAATAATAATCTTTGATGATTGCTCATGGAGAACAAGAACTTCGTCAGCCGCCTGGGTTGGATTTTTCTGCGCCTCGTTCACTACAGAAATAATCAGATAGGCACCTATTCGCCCGTTGAAGTTGGACTGTGATTGGTCGCCAGTCTAACATGCACGACAGATTTAAGATACAGACTGTCCCAGATTTCAATTAGCGACATGTCCGATAGAGGAGCGGTTATTAAGTCTGTGTTTTAATCAGATTGCACATTATCAAGACACCAGTCTACAAACACACACCCGGATAACCTTATTAACCTAGCTTTATCATCGGCATTGACATGAATATAACCCGAATAACATTAATAGGCACTGATACGGTTTCATCCGATTCTTGTTCCTTTAGGCTGCTATATGACGGCATTAGTATCCAAACATTGACATTTGGCTCAGCACTTGGATCAATAAAAGTACATGTGTATCTTTGACTTGAATATCGGGTTATCAAGTTAGACAGACATGCATTTCCCTGACATCACAATTTGATATTTCATTCTTTGGACTCCCAAAAACAAGACTGTTTAGCTGCATATCAGTACTTGGAATTGCTGAACGAATTGCCACCAAACTTGGTGAGGGTTTAGTCTATAGGTCTCTGCAAGTGCGAGTGACATGTGCCTTGGTTCAATCATAGATGATGAACAGACCTTCTGTCCATTCTTGCTGCTTGCAGGGATTTAACTGCCCAAATCAGCTTCTTGAAGGATGAAAGCAGACAGGATATTTCAAAGACCCACAAACATGTCAACATAAATCGAAATAAAATTCCAGGATCTCTCAATGTTTGACTGAAAACTAAGATCTATCCCCTAATAATTCAATCACAGGAAGTGAAATTTCTTGCCCCAAATTTAGTGGGCGATAAAATTTTTTGGAACAGTTGACAAAATTGTCCAAAATCGTCCACATGTAATCTATCATTTCTTTATTTTAATGAACTTAGCGGGTGATCAAACTGATTACTTAGAACAGCAATTTGGAGGTGATTGAATTTCAATAGAGTGATTGAATTACGAGGGGTTTTACCACGTGTGCATGTATGTAAGTCGATGTTGTGAATGTGACTGTTCATATGTACATGGTATATGTACATTTGTCCATTCAAAGCTTTGGCCAACTTCAAGGTGAACCCAACCCAGCCTGTAACTTGGGCCTTTTGGACACCTGAGTGAGTGAGTGAGTAGTAGGGTTTAACATCGTTTTCAAACTTGTTTCAGTCATATCATGACGGTGCCCAGGGTATGAAATAGACAAACAAATTCTAGTTGCCCATCGGCCAGTACAGGCAACCTACACATCCAAATGCATTGCAATTTGGATAAAATTTGGTTGTCCAAAGGAAATTTAGGTTGCCCTGGGCAACCGGGCAAAGGGCTATTTCGCACCCTGGTGCCTAGATGTGCCAGAACACGAGAGTGTTCACCGTTCCTATCACCCTGGACACTGAAAAGCCCAGCCAGTACAGCACCAGGTCACCCATCCCAGTATTGACCGAGCCTAACGTTGCTTAACTTCGGTGATCTGGCGAGAACCGGTGTGTCCAACGCTATAAGCCATCCTGCTGTAGGTATGAAATCAAACGTGTATTTGAGCATGCATCACCAAATGGATGTAGGTGTGAACCAGCATTGTCACCAATTGTGTTTTATAGAAGCAAAAGTTGCTGTGCATCATGGGATATACTGATTTCCATTCTGAAACGTTTGATTGGTCAATTCAAATTTTCAAATGAAAATCCGGCATATTCATTGGCTTGTGACGAAACTTGAAAGAAAATCTACCCAATCGCAGAGTTTCTGTAAACTTAAATGTCATTCACACAGATATGATAAACTACATGAAGCTGTACATAACATTCGAATCAAATCTTGCTGTGTAGCCTTGAACTACTCTCAGTCTGTAACCATGATAAATTCATGATTATATGAAATCGTAAGTAGTTGCAACCCGACTAAATCTACATGTAGATAAATGGGGCAAAAAAAAGTCTGCCATAAAAAGATGTCTGACAGACATGACTGAATATATTTCATCTCGAATCTCAAAGGAGACAATAGGTATGTTAAATCAGAACGCTGCTCTAATTTACTTTAGCAGAATAAATGTTGGCTTTGAATAAATATACATGAATACGATATAATGATCTATCACAACTTCAAAGCTTATGCAAAGCCTTATTTATACATGTTTTAGGTCTTGTGAACGATTCCAGTTTCTCGATCGATATTTCTGAAGACATCTGCCTGACGAAGAATTACGGTAATGGTAATCGTGGTAATAGTGAATACTCACTGCTTGTGTCTTGTTTTGGTTGGTTACTTGGCGACGTCGCCCAGTTGACCTTCATGCGCTGCAAAGAGAGAAAACGAAAAATGTTTAATTGTGAAAGTTGGCGAGACTACAAGTTTGAGAAACAGGATTACATCACAAACGCAGCACGAACTTCAAACCTGGGCGATACTCCAATCGTTAAAAAGAAACTCTGAGAGAGCATGACAAGTAAGAATGCAAATTCGAATGTGGATACAACAAGCCTGAAAATAATTGACATTAACCTATCACCCCCATCAAATGATATGGTACAATAATTACCTGTATCCCATGATATCTGTAAGAAGATGAGCTATCTCATTCTGATTTGGAGGGGGAGGCGTTATTGGAAATGGCAGGTGCTTATTTTCAGGCTCTCTTGAACTTTCATGATTTCCGAATTTGATGGTCTGTTGCCATAGCAGATAAAAACCATCTTCGTGAATTACAATTTTACTATTGGACACAATTTTATTCTGAAGGTGCTCCCCTCCCCTCTCCTCCCAACCCTGTTTTAGTCATGTTGGAATGCCCAGGAATGTCACTGCAAATTCTGTCAAACAATAGTTCAGCTATTTTGCTAACAATATAGACAATGTCAATATTTCAATCCTATATATTTATTTCTGCATAAGGGTTCAGCGAAGGGGGAATGACATTTTCGCATGGCTTTTTTTTTTCAGTCTGTACTCATGTATTGTCAATACCTAAATTGACAACAAAAAATATCAGTTGAAGAGAGGAATACATGTAACTTTCATAACTTTCCCCATAATTTGACTTCAGACAATTCAGTGAAAAATATAGTTTTAGATATGTACATGTAGCACAACCAGTCATTCACATGCAATGTCTTTCGAATCAGTGTTCTATGACCTAATATGGAGAGCTGTTTCTAGCTCTCACTTTCATATAAATCTAATCTGCAAATACAACAAAACCTTTGAATACAAACACCTGGGTAAACAGACCAGCTTTGAAATAATGACACTATCCATGGTCCAAATACTTAAATTCAAAGTATTTTGACCCTGAGAAACCATAACCTGTCAAATCCGACACTAATCTGGTCCCAAGCATGGCCAGTGGGCTTATAACCTATGAATACTGACACCTGGGTAAACCGACCAGCCTTTAAATGCCGACATTATCCATGGTTTCAATACTTAAATTTAAAGTATATTGAACCTGCTAATCCAGAACCCTGTGAAAACCAACACTATAATCTGGTCCCAAGCATGGTCAGTAAGCTTATAACCTGTGAACACCGACACCTGGGTAATCTGATCAACCTTTAAATACTGAATTTATCCATCGTCCCAATACTTATATTTAAAGTATATTTTGAACCTTGATAAACCAGAACCTGTCAAAACTGACACTATAATCTGTTCCCCAGCATGGTCGGTATACACAGGTTTCACTGTAACGTCCAGCCCTGCTGTCTCACTAAAATCTATCAAGCTCCAGACCATGAAACCGCATCACTGAAGCCGTTAATATGAAAATTGGGCAGTAAAAAATGTGAAGCTTCATCGATGCAGCTTTGAGTGAACTGGGAGTCGTGGCTGGAGCTGTTGTTCACTGAGCTGTCAGAAGCAATGAACGTGAAGGTTTATATCCAGGAGATGGTGAGAATTGCGGGTTGGCCAGCCGTAAAACTGCTGTAGAAACAGTGAATTATATCCATCTATCATTCAGCGGAAAAGCATGATGAAAAACAAGGTTAGGCTTACTGCCGGAGATAATCCACCAGTCGGGGGTCAGCGCCAAAGAGAGGTTAATGTCTTCCTTATACAATCCCCGTTAAATCCTTAACCTCGGCGAACAAGTCACTGAGAGAGACACTTGACTGGAAGCAGATCTTTGACACTTTATCGATATGCTGATATGATGGGAAAATTCCCTTTGTGGGTTTTTAACTTTAAGACACTGTACTACTGGCAAGAGCTCCACATGCAGTCACAGTCGATAAAGATTGCTATGCGGGACCTTAATGATACCTTATCAAGGGGACATCTCAAAGGATAATAATAAAATTACTCCATTATTTCACAGATTCCCACAAAAAAAACAGTATGTGATCATGCAAATGACCTAATAATTCAATCTGAAAATCAAATCTGTATGCATTACTATGCATGAGATTTAGAACAAATACCATACTGAATCATAAAGATTGCATTAAAATTTCAGCTAGAGCACACATGAGGTGTTAAGCAAAATTAGATCTGCAATTTTTGCATTAAATAAAAAACGCAGTGCAACCAAAAATTCCTCTTCATGGCTATTTCAACTCTCAAAAGGGAAAGAATTAACTATTCTACAGAACAGAGATCTTGAGAGCTAATTCGAAAATTTCCCTGCATATCTTCTGGCTTTTTTTATCGGCCACGCTGCATTAGGCCTCTTAAGGGCTGGTAAATGATGAGGCAAGCTACATGGAGCATAAAAATACATGGTCTGATTTACACATCCCGTTCACTCCAAATCAGGGACATTTTCCACGTCGGCATTAAATAACATAAAAATCCCAAGGGTTCATGAAAATCATGTCCTTATTGAATTAGTAGACAGTTAAGACTGATTTTCATCAATTGTGATCATGACTCATACTGGACTGGGAATCCTAAAACGAATTTAAAGAAGTGTACATGTACATTTCTACCTGTACGGTAATCCCTCTAATAATTCAATCGCAGGAAGTGGAATTTCCTGCTATAAAATCAGGGGTGATCAAATTTATTAGAACAGGAAGTTGACAAAATGGTTCAAAATCATGCATATAATCCATTACCTCATCATAATATTTCGATGGCTGAGGGCGATCAAATGTATTAGTACAGTTCTGTCCCCAAAATTGGGGGTGATTGAATTTTGATAGGGGGATTGAATTATTAGAGGGGTTACCTTGCACAAATCCGATGCACACCTGTGACAAGATACAGGTAGTAAAAGCTCATAATACTCATCCTCATTAAAACAGGAGTATCTCTATCCTAGGTACACCTGGCACACATGGGAATGAATTGTATTCCAACTGTAAAGTTCAACCAATCAGCAAAGTAACATCCTGCATACATTGACTAATCAGATCACTTGTTTTATATGACCATGGCATGTTAATGATGTAACAACATATTGGTATACCCGGGGTGGTCAAGTTTCCACCTTTGGCTCGAAAAGAAACCTTGATCTTTTGAAGATGATAATATCGTGCCTTAGCATCTTAATCAGAATATCCAATAGTCAGGGATTGAAATGTTAAAAAAAACAATTCCCTGTCCTCGATGACAGGCGGAGAAAATGTCCACCGGTCTCATCAGACAGATGTCTGAACAATCTGCGGTGACGAATTGAACTTGTGCTCCTTGACTGATGTTCATCAAACGGTTACTTATTACTGCAATAAAGTACGGAAAGAAAATCAGATTATTTTTGCACAAATGTAGAAGCTCTGGGTACATTTTGAGGGCAACAATATCGCCATGTTATGTGCATTGACACGGTTTCCAGCCCCAAACACAACTTGGTAAAGGTGTTACTTTACATTTGATCGATTTAAATCGATTTGATCGATTTAAATTTGAAGATATTTTCACTAACAGTTTCATGTGACAGGTACGTATTATTTCCATCTGTCTCGTATTAAAATGACCTGTCCAGGACAGGTGGACATTTTTTTTTATATCTGTGGGACTCGGAAATTCCTTGACAGTTCATAACACTATTGTGTTGCTCGAGGGGACAGCTGAATTGCAAAGCCAAGGAAATGGGAAAATGCGTCAATTCAATAGAATTTTCTGAGAAGCCCAACCATCAAAGGGAGGATTTGAGCAAAAGGCCAATTAAGAAGACATTCCAGACCAATTAGAGAATAAGGTCGTCCAGATAAACTGCCACGAGACATCACAGGTTAAACGTCTCCCGACACTGGTTATTCTCTGTAAATCTGTTAAAATTGGTCAATTACGACCGGGGTTGAAGTCCTCTCGACCCAAACTAATCAAGGTGGCGTCAAGCCACAGAAAATCCAGGTTATTACAGGTCTGGCCGAGTAGACATTCCTCAACTATATCGCCTCTCTGCTCGCAGCAGGACACCAGTGGGGCCAGTCGCAGACAACTATACACCTCTGCCGAAAGAAAGAACCCTCAAAACTGTGACGAACCTGACGGTCTCTTCTAAACCTTAAATCCAATCTTACAATTAGAGACACAGTGACAGAGTTGATTATTGACATGTGCTCCTGATGGGTATAGAGTGGGAATCAATAAAGAGTCGGGTACAGTCAATAGCCCGGTTCGGTTCGCAGAGACTGGTTCGGCTGTAAACACAGTCTCTCCAACAATCTCCACTTCAGCCGGGGATTCACGCCCGGATTCTACCATCCACGCCATACAACAATGACACACGACTTTGTCAGTTTAGACGGAGTTAAGAAATAACAGTTCAATGTTACAATCATCTCGGCACTGATGCAGAAATAATCAATCGAGGGCAAAAGTGGGAGAAAAAATCCCAGCATTGGACCCCAGAGGCGAATTAAAAATAGCGTAATATTTGCACCTGCTATAATGGAATGTTGGCCAGTTTTTAATGACTTGTCTGCAGTCCACGAGATTTTGTAATTCTATCAACGATGATCACGTAAGCAGTTTCAACATCCATTATCGTTTCCGAGTCCAGGATCAATAAAGGAGATGAAAGCCTCCGTTTTCGAGCATAGCTCAAGTGGTTTGATTTCTTCATTTTATCTCTCAGCTCTAACGTCCCAGCACTTCTGGGACGGAGCTCGTTTAATCATGTTAAACGCGGGATGACAATTTGCACATGCACCTGGGTGCAAGAAATGGAGTGATGGTATCTAATTATTATTAATGATGGCCATGTGTGCGGGTGCAGCTCAAAGAAATAGATCTTCAGTCATGGAATATCATTGATGAAAGCCATGTGTGGGGCAATAAATCATTTTCATCAACAGTTCGGTTTTTAATTTTTGCAGAAGACTTAATATTTTAATGGTTTAACACCAGCTGGGTGTTGTTTGCCACCCACCGCCCTTTCCCTGCTAGCCCAACTTCGGCACCAGATCAATTCCATGGATATTGAGTTAGCAAAGAAGACATCCCATGAGCTATATCAAGGGGCAAGGCTAACAATTGTTATCTGTATGGCGAATTGAGTTTCCCCTCCATGTTGTACAAGACTTGACAGCTGACAGGTGTGCTAACATTTGTCTCAAACATATTGTCTTAAAGCAATAGAGCTGACTTTAACAATGTAACTTCCATCATCTTTTAACTGATGATAGTGGCCTTAAAGTAGAGACATTCACTCACTTTTCTGGATTTGTCAAGCAAATGGTAATCAATATGGTAATAACTCTAATAATTCAATCACAGGAAGTGAAACTTTCCACCATAAAATCTGGGGGTGATCAAAATTTATTAGAACCAGAATTTGACAAAATGGCCAAAAAATCATGCAAATAATCCATTATTTCTTTATTATTTCACTGATTTTAGAGAGTGATGAAATTTTAAAAACAGCAAATGAATTTTGTCCCCAAAATTGGGGGCTATTGAATTTTGATAGGGGGATTGAATTATTAGAGGGATTACCGTAGGTGGTATAGAATGACCATGTTGGAAGAGCCCAAAGGGGGGATTTGTGTTGGGTATTGCGGATCAGGTTTATAGGTACCTCCTGCTGATGCCCAAACATGTCAGCTGAATTGCACCAACTGCACCCCGAGAATACATGTAGTTTCAATAGAACATAAATTCCTCGAGTTTTCAAGCCTGTAAACTTGATTTTCAAATTTCACGGCTCGATCTCCATGATATTCTCTGACCATGAGCACCCAACCACAGCATCTGGGATATCTCGCAAAAAGCAACAGCCTAGCTGGAGTTGTGCCCCAGGTTGAGGTACACACAGCGGTCGAACAGTGCTTACACTGCAATGCATAAAAGCCTGCTTAGCAGAGACGTCGATTGTTATTTTCAACCAATGGTGGGATCATTTACATACCGACCAATCACGTGTAAGTTCTCTTCAATGTGTGTCTGGGGTAAAGTGTAGTGTGATACAGGGCCAATGTAACAACTGATGCTGACACAATCCCATGTGATCTGGCCCCTGTATGGAGTCCGCTATCCTTATGGTTAGTGTGATAAAGGGAGAATACCCACTGACGTTGTCCATTATTGTTCCATTTTCATGTAAGTTTCAATTCGTTAGGACATTAAATTACTGCAAAATTGCCTGTCTAGACACATTGCTGCACCCAGACAGACTATTGTTCTGTCGTGTTACTCTTACATAAAATAAAAGGCGAACCTGTTTTACAAGTGTGAAAGAGTGTAATTTCAACAAGGCTCAAAATTCAATGAAATTATTTGCATACACATTTGATTGAAGTGCGCACTGCACCCTTCTATATCAGATACATTACAATTCCATGAATTCTACATGCACAGCAGAAAATGTATATGCTTGTAAACACCTCTTATTTTGAGCCCTGTCCAACTATCATTATTTGGAGCAACAGCCCTCCCGATTAGCCAAGGCATTCAGTGATTTGTCCAATTGCCGAGGTAAAATGTTGAAGCCCATAAGCCTTTGGCTGGAATTGGCTTCTTCACCTTCATGTCGGTCACAGTGACCTTCACCTTTGACCTATTGACTTCAAAATTAATAGGGTTCCTGTTTCCCCATGGGTAAGGTATACCCCAAGTTTGGTACCATGCCACGATCAGGAACTGGAGATAGCGCACAGCTTACAAATGTTAGGGAGCTTCTTGAAATTAGGTCAAGCTAGGAACTGGCATGACGCACTACAAACAAAATGGCATGGTGAGCCAAGTTGGAAATTCTAGAAACTCCCTGGCATAATTAACGGGTAACGAATGGCATATATCATGCCATCCAATAGAACAGAGGGAATGACATATGCCATTCCAGTGGGAACTCCTCTCCATGCTGATCAGAACACTAAACTGGGCATGGTGTATCCCATTTGGATCGCCGTCATATATGCCATTCCTATCAAGGAACACATCAAACATCAAGACGATCTCTTAACGGATGACATTATATGACCTCGTCTCCTGAAAGGCATATAAAAAAGTGTTTCTTCTCTTACCCAAGGAAAAAAAAAACTACGATATTGCAAGTCCTGCGAGAGTTCTGGGGTAATATTCTGGCCAAATAATTATGTTCATGCTCTGTTTAAGACCTTTCTCGGAACTAAATCATTTAATGGAATGTTTTACTGTTTGAGAATGACATAAAACATGTAAAATGGTCTACAGATTGAATGGTCAGGTCTTCAATTAATATCACACTATGATTCACTATCAACGATGAAGCGAAGAACTTTTTTCTCACATGCTGCACTAACCTGGAAATAATAAAAAAAACATCTCATAAAATATCAAGTGATAGACCGTGTGTTTAGTATCTGGTGTTGATGTCTCAATAAATAGCTGAAAGCGTCACTAAAAGTTATCGGGTTTGACAGAAATTGGATGAATAGTGCGCGCTTATGGCCATAAATTCCCAGTAAAACGGGGCATAACCAGGAAAAACAATAAAAACCTCTACACTAGTGATTCAATGGTGCTGATCAACATGCAATAGTGGGTAGATTTATGGTCGAATCATGTGACGGAATGTTAAGTGAAATGTAAGGTTCGGAGGATGTCTTTTTTTTCTACCTCCAAACACAGGAAATGCGATGAGAACTGGCTCATTGCGAATGTTTCGCCTCTAACCACTCGGGGAACTGATTGTATTTCATAATCTCAGTGAACGGCTAGAAACAAAGGGAAGAGCCATTTGCCTTGATTATATTTTAACAGACTGACGGCGAGTTTAATATTTGATGAGATCCAAAGTCAACCAGAATAGCCTCGTCTCGAGAAGACCTTCGGGGGGGAAGTAAGAGCGATGACTTATGCATTGGGCAACTTTTTGTGATAACACCGAGTCAGCGGAACGCGGGGCCGGAGGGCGGAAACCGGCTTATGCTGGCGGTCCTCTGCCGAACGATGTGCTGTGGCAAATACCGCTGAATAATTGATAGACTCTCCTCAACCGAGAATAGCAACATTAATAATTGATCGGCCTAGCAAGGACCCAAAGGTGACTGATACAGTTAATGAAAGATCACCAACACCTTGAAAAGTGGACCTATTAACTTGCCAGCTTTTCATAGCAGCCGTCTGTGAGGTGAATTCTAAGTTTTCTCCGAGTTGAGGAAAGAGTTATGGGATACCGATAGAGCTGGCTTGGTGCGAGGGTTTGGAAAACATGCGACAATCACACTCAAATGATATTGATCAGCACTGTCTGGTAATGTATCGAGCGAACACGAATATCAGTCACACGACGCATGCAGCAGGCTGTCGGGGCTTGTCCGAGTGGTTCCGATCTAGATAGCACCTGTAAGCCATTCCCTCTCGGCCCTGGGTTCTATTACAATTGCCTGGTGTACCGCCAGTACTTCATACGTATCTTTTCATCAGTCAAGTTTGCTACATACACATGCCATCTAAACACATCACAAAGCAACAGCTGGCTTCCCGTATTTAAGTATAGGTATGTGTGGATGTAACAGACTGTCCTGACTCTATATAGCTTCATGTTTGTAAAAAAATTGTCAATGGCAACATACCTGGCTCTTTCTTGAGAAGAAGAGACTGGGGTACATTTACAAGCCAATGCAAAGACCATTATAGAACCATATATGCTACATGTATAGCTTCCTTGGCACAATGCAAGTCAAATTTTAGCTCCGTGTTACTTGCTTTAACTGCTTTAACTTTAAACTATATTTAAATATTACTTCATATATGAATTTGCACTTTCTGATTAGTTCAAGCCGGTTTGGGCAGCATCCAATAGGGGATTTGCACAGTACCAGCCGTCCAATCAGATTCTGTATTAAATTGTTCCTTCCTATTTGTCAATTTCAGATCATTTTAACCATCAAATCTCAACAGGCCAAAATAGGACTATTATTCCCACAGATTAGTTTTTCATAAACTAGGATGAAAGTAACCTCGAAAATGGAAGCCATTGTGATATAATATTCCATATTCCAGCTGAAATATAGAATATTATATCACAATGACTTCCATTTTCATACGAAATAGGACTATTTGACCAACAGAGATTTGAGAGTTGTATAGTAAGTGCACTGGCTTGAGTAGAATTCCCTCAGTATGATAGCGCTGCACCATACAACATGTAAAATGAAAGTAATTAGCCGTTTCGACGTGATGAAGCAGTCCTATATCGGAATTACCTGATAGAGATAATTATATTTGACATTCCACTGAATCTTTTTGACATTTATCAGTCTTCATTGATGTCATAAAAGTGTTTGTACAAGTGTGGAACTGTCCATATACTACGAGGACAGAGAAAGCCAGCAGTGCTGTAGCAACTTGCGAAGTTCTTTCAGATTCTTCCGAGCTATGCTGTAATAATCACAAGCAGTTTCTGGAATATGATCGATCAAAGCATCGCATGAAAGAAACACAAGGAATGGGTCTGTTGTGAAAGCATTATCGTACTGTAAATATTTAATATTATTCCACGAGAGACAATGGCAATAAATGGCTACTAAGTTTCCACGACTTGAAAGGGTCGTAAGTTGATGGCGACACACCCTGGCTTTATCACCATGAATCCTGTCAGCGCTGCACATGTTGGGTGTTGCCTTTTGTTAAATCAATTAGTGCCAAACAGGTAACCATAGTTTTGGCACGTTGGCCACACTCTGTTCACAGCGGAATTGTCACACGTTGTTTCCAACCGTTCCTCGGTAATTCGGTAGCGGAGAAAAAACATGACTGAAAGGTGGAAGACAATCGAGTGATTATGGGAGAACTAAAGGGCCCTATAAAAACATCAAACAGATAATGCTGTGATCTTGCATTTCACAAAAAAAGCAACGCAGATCAAATAGCCAGTGGTCTGCGAGAGTGGTATCGGCCAGTAATTTTCCGATACCCAACCGATCAATGAGAATATATCCCATAACAAAGCTGACAATTCAATCGATCTGTTAAGTTTCTGACGCTACACAAGTTTTGCCTCATACCACGGCCGGCTGGTTTACTCAATCAATCAAGCCCACAAAGCATGTTTCCCTTTTACATTTGCTATTTCCCATCTACCACTCCCGAGAACAATCACCCCCAGATGTCCCAACACGATTCCCCCACCAGCGACTCGTCGGTCCGCGGAGACATTTTTTGCAGCCTTTGACTAGAGCGACAGAAAAAAAATCCCACAAAAAGTTGAGCATGTTTACAGAAGTTGAACAATCCTTTTTTACGCACACTTTGGCTTCAGTGATGACTTTATAATGACATCCTAATGATATCAAATTGATCAATGCTATTTATTACATTTTAATGTCAGCAGAACTCGATAACAAATGTTAACAGTAACAACCAGCAGGAATCAATGCACAGTGACTGTGTCTCAAAACGGCCTATTAAAAATACACGCACACACGAGTTCTAAAATAGCAGAGTAAAATCTACAGTTGCAGTCTTGAGGATCTCCATCACTCTCTTAGCTTTTCTTTCTGGAGTGGAGAGCTTTTACTTGCCTGCAAATTGAGAGAGAGAGAGAGAATTAAGGATTAACGTCGCGTACAACCTTAATTCTCTCTCTCTCAATTTCCAGGAGAGTAAAAATCGCAATACAGAGTGATATTGGAGCGAAAAATCACTCTCGAATTACTCACGCAAATCAAAATCCAGGAGAGTGATCAAGTGTTCTCGCATTTTCCTACGAAGTAGGCTCTCATTTGCAAATTGTTCGGTAATGAGTGAATCGTCAGTCCATCCGAATCCTTTCTCTGGCAAAATAAGGAGAACTGTTGACATCAGAACCTTGATTTTTGGCATGAACATGCATTAGGGGACTGTTACCAGCAAGTTCTGAGCTGACCTACTTTTGATAAAAATTTGATCCACTTAGATGACCTATAAACCTTGAAATTGGCTAAAACATGTCCTAATGCCTCCTAAGACCATGGAAATGAGCTTAATTAGGTCAATGTCAGTGTGACCTGACCTAATTGGGTCAAGGTCAATGTGACCTACTTTCTGACCCACATTAGTTGACCTAGAAACCTCAAAATTGGCAAAAACATGTCTCACTGCCTCCTACGACCATGGAAATGGTCAGTCTTAGGTCAAGGTACACACTTAAATCATATCAAACCCTACTTCGTCGGTCCAGTGATGTTAGTCACACTGCCGTGCATAATTTTAAAATAAATGTAATGGCAGTCTCTATTGTCTTCCATGGGCCACTTATGACGCTCAAATTCCATACTAAATATCAGAAACTGAATTAGTGAAAACTATAGAAAACCCCTATATTCAAGCAAACGTCTTTCTTCCCCATGATGCTAAATTTTTATCGAAAGTTTTCATTTCACCCAAATTATGAACAAGTAGTTGATGGCAACAAACAAGTGTTGAGAAATTGACAATTTAACCTAGTGGCATTTAATTAAAAGAAAATATAGGTCAATTTGACTAATCTTGGACTGAGTGAGTGAGTGAATATGATTTAGCGTCGCTTTTAACTATATTTCAGTCATATCATGACGTTGGGTCCTATTCCTTTTCACACCCGGGAACCCCACAGGTGCCTCTTACGACAAGCTCTCTGAGGAGCTGAGGCTTATTCTTAGCCTGACCTGCGGTGTGCACAATGACATCCCAGGTCAATCCCCGGAAGCCCCACGGGGCGACTAATCCGGGAAAGGTTTCTGTGATGATAACATGCATGTCTTAAGCAAGTTTGGTGCTCTCGTTCCTCAGGTAATTAAATGGTGCGAAATAGAAATGCACACACAGAACACCATGTAGCAATGGAGTTCCAGCACACCAATTAACAACCCTTGATTAGTCAATTCAAGTTTTCAATGAAAAAAATACAGCATTTTCATTGGCTCGCCTTGCAAACTGGAAAAACTTCCAGCTGATCACAGCATTTCTGAACAGGTCCAAATACTAGAAGCATTGCACTTGATAAATGTCCCTCACACTTGCTCAACTACCTAGTCATGTAGTACTGCGGAACCGGGAAGTAAGGGATTTTGAAGAACGCCCAAGAACATCACCAGTTAGGGAATGTCTGAACCAATTTTATCACATCATCTAAGAAATCCAAGGTCTGCTAGTCAGCCTGATGAGGAGGAAACTGGCCCTGGAATCCCAGGTGATCTCCGGGGTACGCAGAACTAGTCGAGTAATTTCGCTACCGCCTGACTTGAAATGACAGGTAGAATAGCGCGTCTGACCTATTGAAATTATCACACATCATCTTTAACGCGAGCACGTCAAAAGCTCCTCAAATCCTCCGGCTAAACCGTCTGCACAGCGGGCCAACCTATGCATAAGCAATCAACCCCCAGAAATAGCACAGAAAACCAGCTTACAATTTCACCCTGTTAAAACTTCTTCTTTGATTCGATCCTTAAGCTTGCCGAGTCAAGGATTTACAACAACAGTGAACAAATCACCACTCGCACCTGATTGAATAAGAGTACATGTAAATTTATTTCTTCCATTAGATACATGTACATCAATAAATGAATATATAAAAGCAAAACCTAAAAGAATTTTGTGTCGGAAATAATGCAAAAATCCTATACATTCTATATTGTTTTTTAAAGAGGAGAAATACAAAATTGGGTCGACAAATATTTTGTTGTAACTTGTTTGAAGTTGTAATCAAACTCATTGCGACAGTAAGCTAAAGTGCAAAATATAAGTACAATACTGCCGATCAGAAGAAGTCTACAGAGAGAATTTGTTCCATGGCAGATCTGACGACGGATCAGCACCCCTTCCCCCAACAAATAAACTGATGGGATGTTGATGCCATTTCACAGTTCTACACAGAGTCCCAGACATCTGTCAATGACTCTGCCATGTACCGTTGGGTGATCAGTCAGCATTACCTTAATCATAAAGCTTGGGTCCGCTGCGTCGGGAAAGTGGTGAAAACTGGCTCGCATGCATGACGTTCTATACAAGCGACTAAATATTGAAAGCGGAGCCAGCCTTTCACTCAATCAATACCAATTATATGTTTTCATGAATTCAGTCCAGGACATCAATCTTTCAAAGGAATGTCCATGTCTCTCTGCCCAAGTCCTCTCCTCTGTTTTCGCTGATCGATCAACTGTAATGCCTCTTGTCCAACTTTTGTGTCCCCCCCCAACAGTAGAACATTATATGCAAACCCTTTTAAGGAACATCATTGTTCACAGAGATAAAGAACTGAGAGAAGATTGCTGATTCTTATATTGCAATATAATGTTCAAACTTTATTTACGAGGGTGACTCTAGCTTATTGGAAGGTCAATGGAGCATGAAAACAAGATCTCACAGGATTGCTCAGGAAAACAAGTGTCAGGTTACAAAATGGCTGGCAATATTTATATCGTATCCATGAATGATACATATGCACATAATACAGACAAAACTTGGTAAAATCTTTTCTCTATGAAGAATTTCCACCATTGCCCCATCAGGACTCCATTAGACAACCTAGTCTGAACCATGCAGGCACCATTCAACACCTTGAACAAAATGAGTAACTTCACAATTTAACAAGCAGTATTAAACATGCTTAACCACTTAACCTTCTCCATCATGTCCATGTGAAAGTAAAATTTATAGTGATTTTTCTGTGGCTTCGGAGACTAGTTTGTAGGTGACAGTTTACATGTGAACATGGTAAAAAGGTCATTGAGGCAAATCTAGGACCACGAATTTCAAAAATATTTGTTAATACACGTTGATTGATGTGCTATATAATTTGAGTGTTATATACATGTCGTTTAGACAAGTGTCACCATCTTAAGTTGTACATCTCAGAGATACTTATGGCGAGGTCTCAATATCCAGAATATTCCACTGGTTTTCACACCCCATTGATTTCAGGCACTTTGGGTTATACTTGTCACCATGGTCACAGTTCAACTGTCTATGGGAATTGTCATCTCTCTTAAATATATCCAAATTATAACATGCCAAAATTTGTCAGTTTACCCTAAACCTGAAAGAATGTATATATTTGCCTAATTTCTGCCAGTTAACCAGTTGAAAGTCCCCCCACCCCCCAGGGCGAAATATTCAAAATAATCTACCTATTACACAAGACAGGTGAATAAATGTTTACCTGTCACCTTTCAGAATTACCTGAACATGTGATTGTTTAAATTGAGATTATTGGCAAAGTTACATCTTGCAATTAAGCTACCAATAGATTAATGACACCTGTCTGAATCCATGCACTTAAATTAGCAGCTGTTTTGAATGAATTTTGTCAAAGATACATTTTGAACACCAGAAAAAACGTTTTTGGCTACCTGTCACTGGAGACAAGTACTACATTTCTCGACCTGTCTCTATCAAAACTTACCTCAAAGACCGAACGTTACAAGTATTGACGACCAGCCAGATGATCTGATGTGACGTCACAAACCAGCATCAAACAAAGGGCAGATAAGCAATACAGATTTCATTTCCTAAAGTTACTAGGAGACGAAATACTTCAAATAAATCTAAACAATGTAGATAGACTGATAGCTTCATCATTAATTTACCCATGAAGAATATAAAAAGGAAAATATGAAAACCTTTGCATTTCACCGTTAACATGTTTAAGTCAATGGATCATAACAATAAATGAGGTCAATTTTAGAGGGACATTTTAATATTACGGCAGGATTACAATCAAAGCAATGTATAATATAGTTCCCTGCAGCTATTAAAATGCCTAAGAGACGGTCAATTTTTTAGATGAGGATCCATGTTTCTACATATAAAACAGGGTGACATGTACCTGAGAAAGTACATGCTGTCACATCTGTAGATATTCTACATTGACCATATCGTACTTTCTACTTTCACTTGGGAATAGACCATATAATAGTACCAGCATTGGGAATTCAAGTACGTCAGACCAAACATTTTATTGAAGAAATGGCTAACGAATTATTACCCGACAACCAAATCTATAGATATAATATTACTGGGATATGGCCGTCTACCATCTATGGGTCCAACCTGTAGGAGGGGTCGTTAATGATATTTTGTCACAATCAGAATAATCCCCCAATTTCCACTTGCTTCAGCGCTGATGTGGCTGTTATCCTTCTTCAACTTAGCAGGGCTTACTACTGTTTGCCCATTCAATTAATCATTCATGCCATGCGAGTCCCCCATCCGGACTCTAATATAGCTTTATTCGAGGCAATAAAGTCGACCAAGATGGCAGCGCGATCAGCCGTAAACCAGCGGGCCTCCGCCGATATGAATGAAGAAGATTACAATTATTCTGACACCAATGTCTCTCCTCTGTGCACACATGTAACGCCGTCATCTTCAATAGGCCATTACGCAGAAAATGGTATACAGCACCGCTCATCTTCAATAGCCCCCCCATTATATAGGAAAACGGTAATATCTGCCATGATAGGAATCTATGGAATCGACTATGGCCCATACAAATTTGTCAAGTGCCTTCCAATAGACGACCTTTGACTTTTCCGCCGCCTAATCTCCATTGGTAATTGATTCTAAAACTGCCTGGTTTTCAGCCTGCGTGAATTATACCGAAAGCCGACTTTCTGGGGTTGTGCCCCCTAGTCCCTCATCTGGCTACCTTTAAGGGGCAGCGCAGGAAATTGGATACGACACTCCGCAGTCAAAAAGTAATAACCACAACAAATTTGCCTTTATAAGGAACTAATTATCCTTGCTAGATGTTATATATAGAAGTCCAGACAACCATAATATATATGTATTATCTTTGAAAGAAAAAAAAAAGCTATGCATTGCGACTGGTGAATGAGATTGCATCTATATTCGTTTCACCGCAGAAAACTGTAATGGGCATGTATATAGCGGGATGTACTGTTCTGTATGCTGGACCAGAGTTGGTGCCTGTCAATGAAATCTTTGTTTAGTGAGATCAGGTGATGGAATCCATCAATAATGGAGAAGAAGTAAAATAGGGATATTGCCAATTGGGCACAGTAAATAAAGCTTGACGAGGCGAATGTACATGTATCTAGACAATACAACGTGATTACGCAGTTTTCTATGCAACACCATTAAGCCTCTGTACTGTATCAATAGGGTTTTAGTTTAGGTGAATGGAAATAGTTCACTTTTCAACTCGGTTATTCATACAGAGAAAAAGTAACATCCCTATTTTTCATTCAAATTGAAGGAAAGTTATATAATGAAAAAAATATGACACTTAGTAGCTGGTGCCATGAAGAATATTCCCATATATATGCCATTTTTGCTGCACTTCTGGTGATCGAATTATTAGGGGAATTACCGTAACTATGAACACCTGGTAAAATTTTGTCCTGTGGTGTTGAGGTCTCACTGTTTTTATTGTGTCAGTTCAATATCAATTGCATGCACTCATTACTACATGTATGTTCAGTGTCAGACTGAAAGCCACACTTGCGGAAGACTACACTTTGTGGGTTGAAACTGGCGTACAAATTGAAACTTGAGTAATGCCAACTCTGTAATTCACAACTGGTCATCAACCTTAGACATTGTTACTTTTCTATGGTTGTCGACTACATGTATTTTTCACAATAGAAGCTTTTTAGTAAACTGTAAAGGGGAATTTGGTTCTACAGTGGTCGATACAATTTCTTAATTTTTTTTTTTTTGTTAAAAACTATTGTGAATAAATTGTGGTCACACACCGTCACAGGGGAAATAGGGGCTTTACACCTGAACTTGAAAATCTTAACCAAGATGAAATAACAAAATGGCCTTAAAACATGTAACTTGAGTAACGCTGGAATTGCCCCCTTCATATTGCATTAGACATGAAATCCCATAATCTTGCACTTCCTGATCTTCATATCATTTCCCTACATTTTCTACACAAGGACAAATTTATAGTTTAAAGCTCTCCTGGTTACATTATAATTAATCAAGCCTTGCCATTATCCTCCACAAACACTAAACGTTTGTAACTGCCATTTCTGACCAGCATGATCGTGTGCAACCCGAAATTAACGAGTTTTTGTTTTCGTTTCTCTCTCTGAATAAGGACATCCTTGATCATAAAAGGGTTGAAAATATTCAGACAAAAAATCGTTAACAGGTATTATCAACGGACATGTATGTACAGAAACAGAGCTCAGCCTGGCATTGAGCGTTAGCAGTTGGTCGAGAAGCTGGGTATAGTCTCGGCACAAACCTGACCCAATACAGATGCTAATAGTTCCTGAGTAAAGTTCAATGGCAGCAATTACGGCCATTCTTCCACCATTACAATGCAAACAAATCGCCGAGTCCCGGCCTGCAATGGAATTATGCTAATCCCCATAAGGATGTTTTCAAACATGGCTTTCGAGTGTGTAGGACAAGAGTAATAATCTTTATCGTCGGCCACGCTAAGAAACTATCGTGGAGAATTGGTCGTCCATAGAACCTGATCGCTGCAAAAATATACATATCTTGAGTGCGAGCAAGTTGATTATCTCCTCTCATTCATATTTCAGGTCTATCTTTCCGATAAATTGGACGTATATATGTGCAAATATTGAATTTATTTACGGTAAATGCAGTTGCCGGGAGACAACATATTATCACAGAACTCGTTCCTCCCAAGCGATGGCCGTCATTAATTGCGTTTTCAAAGGAAGACTGGAGAAACGGTTTGCTCAATAGACATCGGCAATTGTTCATCTATGTCGACTACCATGGAAAATAAACTGAGGCCGATTTGTTTGCCGTCAATACTTTGAATTCGTTTTTTTCCCCGAGCACGCTCATTAGAGCATGTACCTAGAAATCAAAAATTCCAAAATGGCTGCCCACAGGCTTAGACACAAAAAGCTACACTTTGTCCTGTACCAATAGTTACTCGTGTCTGGAATAAAAATAATTAGACCCACCACCAAAGACTATCATAACCAATATCGAGAAGTCGTGTTATGGAAAATGACAGGATATCAACATTTCGGTGGTCAGGAAGAAAGCGCCAGGCATTTCTTGAGAGATCGAGAGAAAGAAATCGACCATGCAGTGGCGGTGATGAGGGCGGAAATTGGATGGGATTGAGAGAGAACATGAGAAATGTTCCTTGTTGTCTTTCAAACAGAATATTAACGGACATGAACATTCCCCGCCTCATAAAGAAACAATACCTGCAAATACGTCGTAGCCATGCTCGGATGATCTATTGAATAAACATAGTTACAGCATAATGCATGTAAGTAAACACGAAGATCAAACATCTTTTGTTCATCTTTTGCTATACATACATAAATAAACAAATTGCTTATGGATAACAACTCAAGTCAATGATCGAGAACGATACTAGTACCTGTATCGAAACGTCGTCCTGAATAAACTAGAAGTTGTTATCCATAAGCAATTTGTTTTTTTATCTACTTCCCAACTTCTAAATGCCACTTAAGGAAAACAACACTATACATGTATATACAGGCTGTAAAAGTATACAATGCCTGCAGCAAGCATATTTTCTATCAAAGCGGAGTGAAATATATTAAGTAATAAGGTCACAGCTGGAAATAATTTCACCATGGTGGCACAATTCTATTAATTAGTGTAGAAATATGCAGATTTTAACCCACAGACCATCACTAAAACATACCAAGAAATGCCAGAATATACAAGTACAGGTCCCTCCCCATATAAATTTAGTCCGGCCTTATTGGAGCTATAAATATATGTTGCGACATATTTGTGTAGATCAGAGATGAATTACGAACAATTATTGTCAGTGGCCCTTGGCTGTGGTTTGGGTAGACGGTAATGATTTAATGCTGGCTAAATGTCACGAGTTCGCCTCATTCACTACATGTAGCTGGAACAAGTATCGGTCTTCTGCTGTAAATCTACAAAACATCATTATATATACAGTACAGAGACCATCCAACACCACATCTACCCCAGCCATGCCAACAGACACAAATCGACTTGAATATGCCATGTTGGACACTAAAATTATCACCCCCTATAATACATCATGTGTGTAGTTCTGTGTGTATCCAACGCAAAACCCATATGATACATGCTGTATCAAACATGGAAACTATCCTAAATATGAGCACTAAGTCCAAAACTTAATTATGAGTTTAAGGATGTCCATTAGTGGTTAACTTTTTGAATGATGTGTGTTGTTGCATTCATAATTGTGTAATATGAGGGGAAAAAAACGAAGAAAAAAATATAGGTTGGTGTGCATTTTTCAGCTGTTGGTAACATTAAGTGGACTGACCCATGCTCAATTTGATAACCCAGAAATGATAGGGAATAGAGTCAGCATATCCATGAAAAATTCATATAAATAGTATTTAATATTTAATTTTTCCTTATATTCTAACTGTTTGCAGATAATGAGAATGTCTATCAAAATTTATCAAATTGGATGGATGTTACTGTGCAAAATTCTCAGCTAGAAGGCTTTCAAAGAAAATACCTATCTTGGAAAGGGAGATAACCCAATAGGAAAACCAGTCAAAATGGCTGCCAAAGCCAAAAAACACCAGCGGACATCCCCAACAGACAACAGTGCATCATGAGATATCTTCCAGTTTTAAAACATTTGATTGGTCAATTCAAATTTTTAAACTGGAAATTGTGAAGAAACCTGGAATACAATCCAGCCAATCACATAATCCCTGTAGATGTTCATTAACCTGATCTTCAATATATTATCAAGAGTATGATGTGTCCAAAACTTGAGTGAAGATCTGTGTCCAACACACCATATTACTATTGTCTGTTGTTATTGTGACAAACACTGAATCTACACAAACATTCAGGGTCCAATGTCACTTATACATGTCGTTATATCATGCAACAAGTGAGCGAGTGAATAGAATTTAACGTCGCTTTCAACAATATTTCAGCTATATCGCGACGAACCAACTTAGAGCGCCCCAGCAAGCCAAGTTGCGTTCCCGCTACTTCAAAGAAAAAATCTTTGAAGCAGCATGGAACCAGACACCCTCCATTCACCCTATAAAACACCGAGGACAGCACACAAGACACAGACAGGACGCTTACATGGTGCAATATAGACAAGTGATATTAAAGTGCTAGACATCAGGTTATCAAGTTCCTGTTCTTTCTCAGCAAAATGCATTGAAGACCCGTGCCCACCCAACCACCCGCTATCATGCAACAATCTGTGTGCAACAACAAATCCACCCTAATAGCCATTGTCACCCACTAAATCAAATACAATATGGTACACGAGTAAAAAACTGAGGGCAATCTGTGGGGTATACATAGTTCATGTAAGAGGAGATCTATTCCGCTTTTCAACGTGACCCGATATGTTAGCAGGAGGTAAAATGGCTGACCACTTGCCCATTTACCACTATTGGAAATCCCCTGAATTCATGTCACTTCGTCTCACATGACAGATATGCCTGATCAGTCTTCTTGAATTTCTGGATACAAGATACATGTAAATAGTACTTCACAGATCTGCTTTTTGTTTCAGTTTCATCGGCAATTAACACGTAACAACCCCCAAAAAATGCAGAATTAACAGCTGACCCATCAACAATGGTTGAAGGCATTACTGGTAGGTCCCAGTGCCGCGATAATTCAGCACGTATCAAAGGTAAATCTAGAACTGATACGTGGAGATGGCATAAAATCAATGACAGATTCTACATCACAGTTTGAATTGGAAAGAATCTATAAACAAGAGTTGACTATTTTATGTTAGTTATTAACATTTTATGGTTCCCCGTTGTGTCCAATAAAGGTACATGTAGAGCGAAGTGATACAACTGTTTTTAATTTTTTCCAAATAGTCACTTTTGAAAGCGCGTTTTGGTCTTCCTCAGCCAGGAGCCTGGGGTCATCTGTGACCTACTTGTCTTGATTGTCTGGTATCCTGAAACTTACATTACCCGTGAAAGATTGGAACGGGTGTGTTAAAAGCCGCCAAAATCATCTCAGGCAAGGTTAACTGAAGGTGTTTACAGTTTTTACTGCTCCCCTAGACATCATAAAGAGGGAACCTTTAGACGGCACTGGTATCATAGCTGGCCCTATGCCAAAGCTAGAGAACTGACCTGTAACGGCTCGCTGCAATAACTTTCCAATAGCCAGTGTTCGCTATGGCAGTTCTGAAGAGCTACACGACATGTAATACACCATGAACACGAATAATAGCAGCTTTGGTATCCCATGAAAGCGATTTTCTTTCCAGCCCCCCCAGGAAGGAAATTGTCCAAATTTAACACGGCACACTGATCAAGATGATTTCTGACCGAAATTATGTGGTTTCGATATCCGAGACTATTGTCTTGAATAATGACAGACGAACACGTTAGTGATGTCATATTCTTTGAGTACAAGTGTTATCATGTTTTATGCGATGTGCTACGAGAACAAGAATTAGCTTGTCTTGCAAGGGATTGTATTCATGTCATGAAGCTGATCAAATTTCATGAGGCATTGAACCTGACCCACATATTTGTCCCTGCATTAGGAGGGGGAATTCAATCCCCCCTATTATAATTCAATTACCCCTCAATTATTCTGATAACTTCAATCATCATCTAAAATCATCAATATAACTAAGAGATTATGAATTAATTTCACAATTTTGTCAACTTCTTGTTCTAATAAAATTGATTACCCCGTGATTTTTCACTTCCTGTGATGGAATTATCAAAGAAATTACTGTGGATAGATGTAAAACAACACGCGAAGCAATGCCTAAAAGTTTTGGCAAAGATAGACAAGGGTGGACGTCCATCAGTCCAATGTCTTGGTACATGTATGAAAAGTATGGGATCGTGTTTCTTCAGAACAATTTTACTTCCTATAATATATTTTTTTGTGATTCCTGAATCAGTAGTATATTCATATGCAAATGGCTGCCTAATGCCTGAACTCTTTGCCCCATGATGATGCCATATGACACCTCTGTCTGAACCATAGAGTGGATGCCGGACTTTCCTATAGACCATTTAAAATGTTCACCTGAAAACTGTCACAAACAAAACAATTCTGTAGAACCACATGTATAGCTATATATTTCTTACCTTCACTTGCAAAAGGATAAGTGATTGAGCATATATATTTAATACTGCTTGTCATAATAATTAATGAGTTTTATTTATTACATAATTTTTTTTGAGGCATCAAATGGCGTCATTATGGAATGGGGCTTCAAATGGCATCATTATGGGTAGCAATGGCAGCAACCCTCTATGGGGGCAAAGAGTTAAAGTACAAAGAGTTAAAGTACAAAGAGTTAAAAGTACAAAGAACTACCAATCAACGCTATGCCTACATAATAATTTCAGCCAAGACAATTGGGAGAATTCAATGTTGCAAGCCAAGCGAGGTATGGCCAAAAAAAAGTCCAATAAAAAGCAGCAAAGACTCTTGGCAGCGTTCCTCACCTTTCACGGTCCCACGGGGACACCGGCTAAGTAATCCCCAACAAGTTCCGGCTATATTACATAAATAAAACATGGAATTGCCCTACATTTTAACGGTCGAGGAACCGATGGTTATCAGGGAACATTGGAGGCCGAAAGTCCCTTGGAGACATGTTCCTTTTAATAATATCGCCAACAATCATCATAATCCGCCGGTGCATTCGACCGGAATAATTGTTGATCTGGCCGAAAGTGTTGGTCCATAACGAGATAAAAGTGCCGATGCTCTTTAGCAACTTGCAGATCTGGAATCAACAATTACATCTGGGATTATCACAGTTTGTGGGTTAATTATTTCTTCAGTTTTGATGGGGGCTGGCTTACCAGAACTCCAATGTTAATATGTTCATAATTTGTAGAAAGCCGAGGCAATTATCACAATGATTAGGTTTTGTAGCCATCCAGATCGATGCCTGCTCTAATGGCATTTGAAAGTACATGTATACTGTGAAGGAAGCTTGATATATGCTGATCAACTTTCGGACCATACAGGCTAGATCTGCTGATCAACTTTCTCATCATAGAGGCTCGATCTGCTGATCAATTTTGTGATAATAGACATTAGATCTGCTGATCAACTTTCTGAACATGGAGGTTCGATCTGCTGATGAACTTTGTGGTCAGAGGCTTGATCTGCTGATAACTTTCTGATCATAGAGTCTGAGGCCCAATCTGCTGATCAATTTTGTGATCGTAGAGGCTCAATCTACTGATCAACTTTGTGATCATAGAGGCTCGATCTGCTGATCAACTTTCTGGTCATAGAGGCTATATCCGCTCCAGCTATATTCTGACTTGCAAACCGTCCTCATTTATCTTGCTTGTTTGTGACATCATGTCAGGCCAGCCATCCGAGGACTTTACTTTACCAGCATTGACATCCAGCGAGATGGTCTGATGTGACGTCCCAAACCAGCATCAAACAAGGGAAGATCAGCGATACAGATTTCATTTCTGAAATCGGCCGGGCTTGAAATACCAACTTTAGGAAACTTTTATAAAGCTTTACTAGGAGAATAATAATTGAAATAAAACCAAACAATAATTTCATCATTAGCTGGACCATGAAGAATATGAAAAGGAAATTATGACAACCTTTGCATTTTAAATGACAGATGAGGGAAATTATCTTAGTCATACATGTATGATGACAATTATAATTTAATTATATTCCTACACTGTGAATCACCTGGCCAGAAAATACTGGCTCAGATGGAATATTATTAAATTATAATGTTATCCCTGAAGAGGTCTGCAATTATTAGTCGGAACAATGCCTCTTCGAATATATAACCAAAATTCACTTGTTATAGTGACAATAAACTGCGTACTTGTGAAATGGATTGAATAATCGAACTGTTCTAAATCGGACTCGGTAGCTCATTCGGTAGAGCAGTGGGGCAGTATCCCCCGAGTTATGAGTTTGAATCTCACCAGAGCCAGTGTTTTCTGGCCGGGTGTTTCACAATGTAGAAATATAATTATATTATAGTTAATCTCTGAAGATGACTGCAATTATCTGTATGAGACAATGTTTAACCATTAACTGACCGAAGATAAACTTCCAGGACATTCTACCTTAGGGTACGCATCCACCTTTTCATTCCATGTAGCCACAATACATTGAGAATGCTCAGTAGAGCTATTTAATTTGCGGTTTAACTCAAAAATAGAGAGGCTGTTATCCATATAAAATGGTCTTCAAGCTAAATCTCAATACCATGTTTCTGAATGCCACTCGTGATTTATTCCACTGCCGCAGCTTGCGATATACCGATCCATATCCGTTAATCTTACTAAACACGATTACATGTATAACACATACATTGCTCATCAAACAATCGCCCCAAAAACTGGTGGCCGAAGCCAATTTCCCGTTTTCTAGTGTTCTCGGAATGTAAATGCTCCAAAGTGTGAGACGGTAGCCATTAGTAACATTTACAAGTGTGGACAGTCATGCCAGGAATAACATCAGGGCTATATATCGGGTGTGATAATGCAAATTTGGGAGGCCGTAACGGCTCTGGTCAATGTTTGGTCTAATTGACAGAGAGCCATAGCTTCCACCACTCTCTTATGTATGTATATCTGTCCGGCCGCTCGCCCCTGGAGACTCTGGTACCATGCTGGAAGCCAAAGTGGTCAGGGTGGCGAACAGTGCCTTCATTAGCACTAGTCTTGTCTAATTACCTCCCCTGTGGCCCGTTTTCCAGCTGGAAACGAATCTTCGGACAGCCGAAATCGCTCCATGACAACCTAACTGCTCATTAGCAAAATCTATTATACAGATTAACACTGGGGGAAAGTGGCGAGTGGGGGGGGGGGGGAGGGATATTTGTGCGATGAACAAGTGCTGATCAAAGGTCGCTCGGATAGTCCCGGTTAGTATGAAACTCGGCTATCACAGCCACGAATATTCAATACAGTCAGCAATTCTCAATGAGACAACTGTACATTTACTATTATAACGGTTACCACACACACCCAATCTGATTAGGTCTGACTTTATCAACAAAATCAATTCCACTGCAGCTGTATGTACATGTGGCTAGGGTATGCCCAGTGCTTAAGAACTCCATAAATCTTGGTGAAGTAGGTCTTGACAGAAAACCATTGACACAATCAAAGTAGTCTTGGTGAGAAAGCACTCGACTACAACTGATTAGAAACTACAATCAGGTCTGTAGAAAAAGTCCTTAAAAGATGTCTGCATATATAGAACCACTAGACAGTCTTAGAAAACAACACTGAAAGTAAAATTGTCAGAAAAACAACATTATTTACAGAAACTACTGATTAAGCCACTGAAAGCTGCTCGGAAAAAAAAACCTGGATTAAGAACCTGAAAGAACGATTTCTGGCTATCAACGTAGATTTATATATGGATATATAGGGAACTTCGTGTTAAATTCACGGATATAACTGTAATTACAGTGTGCGTATATAGTTTTGGATGTGCATGCTTTGTTCGGCTCTCTCACCAGAGACATGAAAAGTCACGTCACATTCCTCTTAGGCTGCACATCAATCAAGACGACGACGTCGCATTTGGTGATGTGACAAATCGTCCTCATCGTCCAGTAGGCAAGAAAATATGGGCAAATTTCCAGTGTGGCCAGCAAAGTTCAGTGAGTTTGATTTCTGATTATCATTTAGCCGGATAATTCCCTGGCATTCCTGATACCTGGGTCAACGTAAAAATTCCATTTACTTTGATACAAGTTTAATGCTTTACTAATATCTCGGGTGGATTAGAAGCCTTTGGTTGCACACTTCACAGAATCATATTGAGAACGGTCTGAATGTCTCAAGGAGAATTTGATAGTGTCAGGCCATAAACAATGTACATGTACATAGTACAATGTACATGTACATAGTACTAACTAGTGAATCGTTTTGTCAACAATTCAGTTTCAAATTCCTGTATTCTCTGAGGAGTTCATTACAAAATTTCTTTCAAGGTCAACTTTTGCAAGTGCCAATCGGAACACATTCCGCCAACACAGCGATTCCCAGACGACTTCATTGAAGTGTCGGGTCCCTCTGGACCAGTCCCAGATATGTAGGCCTTGAACAGAAATATTTGAAACAAGACATCACATCAAAGACTGCTCGAGTTTTGCGCTTAAAAAATGAAGATAATCTTAATGATATGAACTATTATGCATTGATCAGCAATAAATACTGAATTTGCCTTTAGATTTGACATATGGAGGTGCAAGAACATGGTTAAAAAAAATATGTCAGGCATGGGATGAAATTTGATATTCTCTAGTGGAGTATGAACATATCTAAATTCAATTTTATACCTGCATTATTGAAGATCTTGAAGCTGAATTTTATACGATTACTCTGATTTGAACACATACAGTTAAAGTTTAAAAAATAATAATGGCACTTGAACCTGGAGGTTTGGAATAATCGTTAGATATCATGCACCTAAGGTAATCCCTCCAATAATTCAATCACCCCCAATTTTGGGGACAAAATTCAATTGGCTGTTCTAATAAATTTGATCACCCTCTTAACTCAGTGAAATAATGAAGAAATAATGGATTATCTGCAGGAGGTTGAACCATTTTTATCAACTGCATGTTCTAATAGTTCTCACCCACCCATCGAAAATGTGCAAAATTTTACTTCCTGTGATTGAATTATTAGAGGGATTACCATATATAACGTAAAAAAGCATTAGTTTTATAAAGATGGCATGTCCTGTTCTCTGGCATATTTAGCGACAAACAAGGTCCAAGTATAGTCAATAATCGCCAAGCGTACATCACCCTGGGGGAATTTCCAGAATAATATAAGAGCGTATATGTTTTTTTCTTCGCAATTTCCAGACGCCGAGTCTGCTGTTATTCATTCGAAGTTCCATCTCTTCACATGGCAAGAAAATAAGACACCGTTTCTGACCACGGAGAATCAATTCAGTATCGGAAGAAAAGTTTTTTCCCCCGCCAATCTCGCCAAAGGAATATTTCCACACCGTTTGACGAAAAATGAAAAGAAAAACGAGCGTGTTCTTGGAGGTCGGAGCCCAAGTTGTCCAGCCAGATGAATATTTATCTCGCGTTTGTCAAATATATTCCATTGATATCTTCCCCAACAAGGAATTAGGAACTAAACTGGCTTCGTTAGGATTGGACTGTCTAACCCTTCAGAAAAAACACGGATAATGTTCCCGATAAAAAACGAGAAAATGTAACTAACCAAATACAAAACACTGATTCTACTGAGGAAATAAAGAAATGTGAAATGCCTTCTCACATATTCATAAGGAATTTATGCGTAGTGGTTTTTGGACACCTTCTTGTCTCGGAAAGATGGGATAAAAAATTAAATCAATTTGTCATGTAGTCAGTTTTAATGGATATAAACACTTCACTGTTTTTAGCTCTGTACACACGTGATCCCATTACATATGGCATTTTTTACATGTGATTTATATACTGGTAGAAAATAGCAAAGAAATGATTAGAGTATAGATCACGCGGTTGTGTTTTTCACACAAGTAATTGAAAGGTCCAATCATCAGCTATTAGTAAAACAAATGACGTTCTGAATGATCCAATTTTGAAAATGTCACTAATCGTTAATTGTAAACAGTCAAAAAGATCAACGTACACTAGTTTTAAAGGAGATGGTACGATAAGGCGGGATTTTGGCCTATATGTGGTGCGGTTGAAATCGAAAAAATAAAATTTCCTATAAATAACTGTTTTAATGTAACAGCAAGAGAAAATATCTGCCAGTGTACACAATATGTAAAAGTTCTAGCTTGATTGCTTCATGATTATTGTAATGACATGAAACTGAAATCCGCAGCATGTGCTATTTCATGAAAATTGGGTCCGACTCGAGTCATTTAAATGCACATTTAGACACAAAGGACCCCTTGGGCCAAAACGCCATTTAACCTGGTGATGTGCTGTAGCATTAGAACTCCACTGCTGGAAAATCTTTTTGGTCCAAGGAGTCCTTTATGTCTAAATGTGTGTATAAATGACTCGATTTAGACCCTTTTTTCACGGAATAGCACATGCTGCGGATTTCAATTTCATGGCATGACTACAATGATTATAACGCAATCGAGCTAGAACTTTTACATATTGCGTACATATATTTTCTCTTGTCGTCACATTACATTGTAAAACACAAGTATTTCGAAGACATTTTATTTTTTTGATTTCAACCGCAAAACGTTCAGGCCAAAATCCCGCCTTATCGTACCATCTCCTTTATAACCTCTACATGTGATTATATAAAAATCTTCATTGTTCACAAAAAAATGATACTTTGACTAGTAGTGAAGTCACCGAGTGTAATGACCAGGGTTAATTCATTTAATACAGTCCTTCACAATGTTTAACAACCTTTCATGCGCTCAAGTGCATGTGATACATTGCTTAAACTTATAAACAGGAGATTTTAACCTAGATACATGTGTGTTACGAATTGGCTTTTATCCTTGCATCCCAAATTTTCCGCCCAATTAAGTATATTTTTCCTTTTCTGGCCAAGACATTAAGATCAATTAAGGGAATTTCACTTAAGGTCAAACTTGTTTTTTAAAAGCCATACTCGTTTTTGTTTACTGTGCAAGTTAAATTATATAACCTTATAAAGTTATCTGGTACTCTGCTGACGGAATGTTGACATAACATTTATGACCCAATCCAATCTTCTGATGGTAAGCTTTCCACGTTCATTTGCATTAGAAAAACATGCTATCTTCCCTCTGCTCAACTTATGTGGCATTTCATTCTTTCCACAAATATTTTGTGGTCAAATAGGCACCAAGAGGAGACTGCTATAAATATTGCTACAAAAACTTCACAAGAGTTACTGTAACATGTAGTGATTCAAGTGTGTCGCCGGTACATCTTCTTAACTTGAATCACAATGAATTCATTTGCCAGGCAGTATATTTCGTGTCGAACTGTAGTTGTTGTGGTGCTGCTTTCAGTGCAGGCCATGATGGCTGGTGATAATTTCATCATACAGTACCCTCAGGAGTACTTTTGTTTACCTGGAGTAGGCATGATTTTTTTATGAAAAAAATCTGCATTATGCAGAACGTAGACTGCAGCTAGTAAATTCTGTCATATTTTTTCTAACATGATCTCCCTCGAGTGTTAAGCAACCATAAAGAGTGCGGAGCTGAAAGAAAATAGCTCTGAACTGCTGGAAGGCCACGAGGGCAGCTACTTATATAACACAATATATGACAGTCTGCGAACCAGTGGCCGAGATGAGATGACTACAAATACTGCCGCGATCATCTGAAGAAGGTTAGAGAATCGGCTTGTTATGACCTGAGAACAGACCATGTGGTGGAGAAAACGAGAAAAAATAATTATTCAATAATTACTGATTTTGCCCCTCCTGTGACGTAGGCGTCTTCAGAGAGAATGTCAAGTGATGGAGACTGAAGAATGATAATCCCTGCACCGGCCTCAAGAGCTGAGTACACTATCATTTAAGCTCATCCCTATACAGATATATAATCCCAGCTAGGGTCCGTTCACGCTATTAACTCCAGACACCGTCGTACAGTCCATCTGTGCTATTAGGTGGAGATACATTTACCCCAAGAGGTATTTAAAGAAGATTGGTCTCAGACTTGGTGTGTCGCGATGATCTCGAAGAGCTTTTTGTTTTATTTCCATCGGATATTTGGCACGGCCATGTCAAATACAGGTCTACACATGAACGACGATGCTTCAGAAATGAGATTTCCCACATCTGAATTCTCTCCCATCGCAATCCCGACTGGGGTCACAGACACGGGTTGATACGACGAAATAACCTCAATTTGCTCCCCCAAGTTGGCCAGTTTGCATGGGAGTATACACAGCATGGCCGTGATTAACCACTTGTGAGGCAAGAGCCTCGAGCCAATGATCTGTACCAGGAAATCCAACGGATGGAAGGATAAAATTTTCGCCACAATATTAAATCACCCAAGCCAATGTCCTTGATCCAGATTCGCTTCAATTTTCATCGGACTTATACATGAGAACAGCAGTCCGAGACAAGACCTCTTTTTGTTGCGAGATGTCAGATGCCCATGGATGTAGGAAATGAACCGATAGAAATCATAGGTTTCCCGTATGAATTTCTGTCTACTGAGCTATAACCCATTATCCGGCCAACTTCTCGCCTCATTGCTGCAATCAGCTGTGATAGAGTCGCCAATCCACATTGTTCACCGGTCAGTCTACAGGCATGAATCAGACCTGCTCATATACACAATGCCACTAAATTTGAAGAATAACACAGAGTGAAATAAATTTAACATTGCATTCTCAAAGAACAAAATGAAGATGTGTTACGCTTGCCAACGGGGGAGAGGAGAATGGCAAAATATCTCCCAGACTTCATACAAATAGAGTGCTGTAGAGAATGTCCTTCGCACCAGCATATTTGGGTTGGAGGACACGACTATTTTGTACATGTAGCATAATTGCTGTGTAAGCATGCCAGCCCTACATGGTCTTCGCTATTCAGCTGAAATATTGCTGAATGCGACGTTAAACCTTAATTCTCTCGCTCTCTCTCTCTCTAAGCACGCCAGTCCTATATGGTCTCTTTTAGCCTGCCAGTCCTACATGGTCTCTATAAGCGTGCCAGTCCTACATGGTCTCTATGAGCATGCCAGCCCTACATTGTCTCTACAACCATGCCAGCCCTGCATTGACTCTATAAGCAAGCCAGCCCTACATAGTCTCCATAAGCATGCCAGTCCTACATCGTCTCTATAAGCAAGCCAGCCCAACATGGTCTCTACAAGCATGCCAGACCTACATGATCTCTACAAACATGCCAGCTCTACATGGTCTTTAGCATGCCAGCCCTACATGGTCTCTACAAGCATGCCAGCCCTATATGGTCTCTATAAGCAAGCCAGTCCAACATGGTCTCTACAAGCATGCCAGACCTACATGGTCTCTACAAACATGCCAGCTCTACATGGTCTTTAGCATGCCAGCCCTACATGGTCTCTACAAGCATGCCAGCCCCACATCCTACATGGTCTCCATAAGCATGCCAGCCCTTCATGGTCTTTGGCATGCCAGCCTTACATGGTCTCTGCAAGCATGCCAACCCTGCGTTGTCTCTACAAGCATGTCAGCCCTACATGTTCTCCACATGCATGGCATCCCTACATGGTCTCTACAAGCATGGCATCCCTACATTGTCTCTACAATCATGGCATCCCTACATGGTCTCTACAAGCATGGCATCCCTACATGGTCTCTACAAGCATGGCATCCCTACATGGTCTCTATAAGCATGACATCCCTACATGGTCTCTACAATCATGTCAGCCCTACATGGTCTCTACAAGCATGGCATCCCTACATGGTCTTTAGCATGCCAGCCCTACATGGTCTCTACAACATGCCAGCCCTACATCCTACATGGTCTCCATAAGCATGCCAGCCCTACATTGTCTCTATAAGCAAGCCAGCCCAATATGGTCTCTACAAGCATGCCAGACCTACACCCTACATCATGGTCTCCATATAAGCATGCCAGCCCTACATGGTCTCTACAACATGCCAGCCCTACATCCTATATGGTCTCCATAAGCATGCCAGCTCTACATGGTCTCTATAAGCAAGCCAGCCCAATATGGTCTCTACAAGCATGCCAGACCTACATGGTCTCTACAAGCATGCCAGACCTACACCCTACATCATGGTCTCCATATAAGCATGCCAGCCCTAGCTACATGGTCTCTATAAGAATGCCAGCCTTACACGACCTCAATAAGCATTTCAGCTCTACCCTGATTTGTGTAGAGCTTTCCCTTGCAGGGGAGATAACAGCTTGTCTGAATAGCTGGTACAAAGTTGGCAAATTTAAATTTGGTTAATTTGAGTATATACAACAGCAGATGTACATGTACAATATTATTTGTGTACTGTCACAATCATCATTAAGTGCAGTGGACAAGATTATAACCCTTGACAGAACCACTTTTATTATGAAAGGTTACTGGAACTAACTACTATATGACTGACAGAGATCACTGATGGCCTGAATTTACATACATGTAATGGTGCCAGTATGGACTGTATTTAAACATGATCAATGCTGGGACATATAAGCATATATACTCCAACAGGATGATTCACATTATGTTCACATTATATTAATGCATCTGAATTCTGTGGTAAATTCCCTAATAATTTGATTACAGGAAGTGATATTGTCCACCAAGAAATCATGGCAGGCAAATTTATAAGGACAGGAAGTTGACAAAATGCGCCAAAATTATGTAGCTAATCTAAAATCATGCAGATGATGCAACAGTAATTCCCCTAATAATTCAATCACGTGTACCAAGGAAGTGTACCTTTCAGAAAAAGTAACATTCCCATTCTTCATTCAAGTTGAAGAAAGTCATAAAATGACAAAATCTTACACTATGTAGCTGGTGCCATGAAGAATATTTCCAGATATAGGCCATTTTTGCTGCACTTCCGGTGATCAAATTATTAGGGGAATTACCGTAATTTTCCAGTTTAATATTTTAATAATTTTCAAGGGTGAGCAAATTCATTAGAATGTCCCAATTGAATTTTGTCCACAAATTTGGGATTGAAGGATTTAACATTGTAGAAAAATCATGTACAAGTGTAGCATCTATTCAAAGGAAGAAAAGTTATGAGAACATATGAGGACATTGGAGGGGGGGAGTGGGAAGGTCATTTCATATTTCAAAATATTGCATATAGACTACTACATGCAAGTCCATCCACATATTAGCCTACAGTCAATCAGCCGGTACAGTCCACAATCTGCCCATGATTCAATCAAAGTTTACATATGGTAAAAATTGAAAATAATTCTATCACCCTGAAATTTGAGGGCCTATTTTGATCCAGTTAATGAATATATTTAAAACCTTTGGAAATTTTAAGGAGTTATGTTACCCAGCTCTCCTTTAAAATCTGATTGTGAGGAGCTTTTACAGTTCTAAACTCTGATTGGCTGGATTTTCTTCCAATTGTCTCCACAGGCCAATGATAATCCTTGATTTAATTTTGAAAATTTGAATTGACCAATCAAATACTTTAAAACAGGAAGATATCCCATGATGCTTTGTTGTTCCTACAAAACTCCATTAAAAGCTGGGAATCCTGCACTTGCTGTGATCCAATCATTGGAGCATTTATGGTATAGCTGTGAACAGATGTCACTAGAGAAGGCTATAAAAGCACGGTAAAAATACAATAAAATCCCAGGTATGTTGGAAACAAAGGGCCACTTAATGAGGTTATGAGAACATGAAAATACAACCGAAAAAATCCAGGTGTATATTTATAATCATGACAGATTATATATATATAAAGATTATCAACATAAGATGTGGGTACATGGACATACTTATAAATATTTTCACTTTTCAATGTTTACACAGTGTGCAAATTAAATTCTCTACTGTATCTGGGTTAATCATATTAATTATAATAAGTAGCATTAACGACGGGATAAAATGTCACGGCCAGTTAATGATAATGAGGGTTTAATGATAAAATTAACACACCGCACCAGCTATCAGTTTCCAGCCCATAAATTACATTATCCCAAACTCCGCCCCTCCTTAACAGCCTGACCATGCAGCCATGTGCATCCGTTTCACCGCAGAACAAATATTACAAAGGCGGTCGGTAAAACGAAACCAACCCTCTCGTGACCCTGTGATCATGTCCGGCGTATTGCAACAAGATGATGCCAGAATTAAGCAAAAGCTGGAAGAAAAAGGGTTGTCAAAAATAATCATAGCGTTCATTATCTTACCACGGGCGTCTGGGTGCCGGTTTCCGTCAGCATTCTGATAGCTCCTCAGTCACACAAGTTCGTGGCGCCAAAAACGTTAAAAAAAAATTTTTACCGATCGGGCCAAAACTGTAGCGAGTAAAGGCTGAGGCTGCTGGTAAGAGAGTCAACAGTTGCCAGGCCCGATGGATAGAGGAGAACTATAGCAGAGGACCCAGAGTGATTTATAAATTATTAACTACTGCTTCTAGTCTCTGAAGCTTTCTATGTAAAATGCCATAGCCGAACTTGATGAGATATGATTGGGCCTGCCTTCCCATCCATGTGAGCTAGCTACACACACTGTATTAAGTAATGCGGGAGAAATTATCTGACTGGAACAATCGTTAATGCCTTGACAAGTCTCGGTGGACTGCAGCCGGCATATACCCGGTCTAACTGGTCCATTGGTAACCAATAACTGATGCACCTCCCTCCCCGACTCTCCACTTGTGATGGATTGACAATATTTAAATATTAACCTTCTACTCCCCACAAAGCCATGCCACCGCGGAGAGGCAACCAACAACAATGGGGCAATTTTAACCCGGAGAGTCCGCAGAGGGAAATCGTAATGGCGGGAGGTATGGTAATGTTATACCAAAGGCAATGGTAGACTCCAAATCATATCAGCACAGCCGTGTCAAAATGTCATAACCGAAGAGCAGTGGGTAATGTTATTAATACCATCACCCACTGCCGAGAGTTACGGGGGATGCCGACCGGTGGACAAAGGGAGCTTAGATTGAAACAACATTGTTGGAAGAAAAGCGACCGGACTAATGGGCTTTGGCAATTGCGCACTTGCCAAGGGGAGATCTACATGACGACTGGACAAACACCGCCCGGTCAGAACACAGACATTAACACCCGTCCCGAACACAGGAAATAATCTAATGTAATATTGATCATATTTCCAGGCCATGAAAAAAAAAAAAAAAAAATAGTCTGACATTACAGCTAGACCCTTGTGTCTACATTAAATGCCTAACACGTCGTAAACAGGGGTAGCTCTAGGGAAAATTCCACTACGTACATGTAATGATATTGAGTTTGTGGAGATCGATGCAAATTTGCTCACCCCCTCCCAAAGGAAACAGTAACGAATAGCTTTTAGGCGGAATGGTCCATAAACGTACAATCTGTTGTGCTGCAGCCACATTTCAGATTAGTTATTTTAAGTCTAAACATGATCTAATCAAGCAGCTTCATCTTCCTAATTTTCTTTTTGAGAACTTCGGACTCAACAGTGAAATTGAAAACACCTGGACGTGTATCAATTTTTCAATGCACACTTAGAATTATTTTTCTGAGCTCAGCATATCTGGGCTAACTAGATATGCCAGTGAAAAATTATTCCCGAGCAAGTTATTCCTTGTGGAAGAGAAAAAAAAACGCTTGTTATCATTCAAAGCTACACTGTATTCGAAGGCTCGCTGAGGTGATTTTATGTATAAAAAGTCTCAATTCAGTCGGTTCTGCCGCTGTAATTCCATCTGCAAATAAGATGTAATATGACGGAGCGATTACTTTGCATCACCAGTTTCCAGCAGCTGACATAAATCGCTGCTTTATTGCTGTGCGGTGCCAAAATGCCACATACATCAGCCGTACATGCAAATATCAGTACAGGACCACTCAACCAAAACCGCCAGAACCTGGGCTAGCGGAGTGCCATTAAATTTTCAAGCCCATACAAACAGGCACTTGTGGCCGTCGATGGATCTTATGAAACATGAATGAAGCGTTCACGGAGTGAATTCCTACTACACAAATTACCCGGAGCACAATCAGCAGATGTGTTCTGTAGCCGGAGCACTGTGACGTTACGTTACATTGGCGGGCAGGCAAATCAGCTCAGTGCAGAAATGCCAAAATCTGAAAGCGAAAGAAAAAATACATCTATCCTGCATCAGCGAGCACGGAGCCAGATAAAGAAATTCATGGCACCAACTTCGCCAAGGTAGAAATTTATGTAATTCCGAAATAACATCAGGGAAATCCTTCGTAACAAATCAAATAGGCCGGAGTTGATAAGAGGTTCATTGTCAACCATTATAGTGGTACTAGAGAGGGCATCAAGGGATTGTATTATGAAGTAAGTACCTGAAGAGTACTGCAGTTACAGTAATTGGCTGGCAGGATCTATGACTGCACAGTGTCCGCCATGGACTTATTTATTGCTCATATTCTGGACAGCCATTGCCGATTCGCGACAACAGCAGTACCTAATGCTAATTCAGTTTGGAGCCATCCGGCCTAGCCCACGTCGAGTGCTAGCATCAAATATTCACGCCGACCAAACAACGGAATTTCTTCTCTGCTCTTCACTAATAAAGACATATCCAGCCAATTGATAGAACATATTTTTTACCCTTTCAGGCTAATAGTACACGTTTCGGCAATTCAGCGAACATGGCAATAAAAACGCCCGTGTACAACGTACATCTTCATTTTCATATTGCAAAGGAGACATATACAGATGTCAGAACGACGCAGTCAAGTACAGGCTCTCGCGTATTTTAATTTGGATACAGTTGTGTTTTACTGCGTAGCAATGTTCAATGATGGCCAGGATAGTACAGACATTTGTGGGCCATGAAATTTGATGAAGTCGGGATAGGAGGGGAGATAAAGCCCTCAGTGGTACCATAGCCCCAATTATTCACTCGGCTTTATGCAAAAGGTTTTCCTACATCTCATCGAGTCGTCAATAAAAAAAATATGGAAAAATTAGCTTTGACATGACAAGGAACTAGATTGGTGTATGTGTTTTATTCAAGTCCACTATTAGTTTCCAGGTTACCCTGTAACAATAAAATCTTTGGTCTTAAAAACTAATAGAAATGTCCCGAGGTAGACCATCGGAGTTTCACACATCTTTAAATCGTGAAAATTATGATAACTGTCCAATATGGCCAATATTCACCTTTACCAACATAATATTGGCCATTGGGGAATGCACAAACTTGTCTCCCTGAATCTCCAAACACTATCTCCATAGCAACCATGAAAAAGTTTGTCCTATTTTTGTTTCCTCAATTTGATCCAGCGACTTAAGATTTCGCCCAATTTCTCTCTGCCATTGATTGGGTTTTTATTTTGAGTCATAATATCCCGATCGAGTCACGTCTTTAACAAAATCAATCGACTGAAAATCTGTTCCTTCATCAGCACTTGCACGGACAGAAAAATCGTTATACAAAAAAAAATATACAAATCTCCTGATCTAAAACTGAAAAATTTCAACTGGATATTCCAAAACTACAAGTTCTGCAAATTTACCTTGTAGAAAAAACTCCCTTTAAATTACTTTAATTACTAATTAATTAAAAATGCCTGTATACACAGTCAAATTAATATATTGACCGATTCCAGCAATTTGAGTAAACAGTAACCTGAGCATTAACGTTAAAGTATGACAGAAATAAGTGGATACCTAAAAAGTTTTACACTGGTAATTAATTTGACAAGGATATGTCTGCTACAGAAATTTCCGATCAATGAGCGCAAGTTTCTCCACTCAACTGAGGCTATCTACCCTCTGAACATAATTTTTTTTGTCAAATCACCAAACAATGAGCACAACCACCTTCTAACAGCCAGTACCGTCAAGTAGGATCCATATCTTGTTACTATTTAATTTATTCTCCCTAATTGCCCCTAATAATATGGTTTCTGAGTTCAGCTACACTGATAGTTAGGTTCAGGAGCTGTGAAACACCCTATCCAAACGTTAGACCATCTAAATTTTTAGAATTTGACATGAAGGTAAGAATATTAATAAACCCGATATTCAGCAATATATTTACGATGAAATATGTAATCTGAGATGCCCTGTATTGAAATTCTGTAAAAAAAAGCCTGGTGGTGAGTGCGGGGAAGGGGGGTTGGGGGGCACTTAATTTAATGGGGATGGGACTGTCACTTGGTGTTCCACCATTTTGGTGTGAGTGAGAGTGAGCGAGTGGTAGGGTTCAACATCGCTTTCAACCTTGTTTCAGTCATATCACAATGGTGCCTACATGTGCCAGAACACGAGAGTGCTCACAGTTCCTGTTACCCTGGACACTGATCAGCCCAGCCAGTACAGCACCCGGTCACCCATCCAAGTATTGACCGAGCTTAACGTTGCTTAACTTTGGTGATCTGACGAGAAACGGTGTGTCCAACGCTATAAGCTGTATCTCCATTTTGGTGTGGAAGGATATGGAACTGTCACTTGGTGTTCCACCCTTTTGGTGCAGAAGGAGGTGAGAATGTCACTTGGTGTTCCACCATTTTGTTCTGGAAGAGGGATGAGACTGCCTGCTACTAGGTGTTCCACCATTTCGATGTGGAAGAGGAATGGGACTGTCCCTTGATGTTCCACCATTTTGGCATGGAAGGGGGATGGGACTGTCACTTGGTGTTCCACCATTTTGATGTGGAAGAGGAATGGGACTGTCCCTTGATGTTCCACCATTTTGGCGTGAAAGGGGGATGGGACTGTCCCTTGATGTTCCACCATTTTGGCGTGGAAGGGGGATGGGACTGTCCCTTGATGTTCCACCATTTTGGTGTGGAAGGGGGATGGGACTGTCACTTATGTACATGTTCTGCATATATGTCATCGTCTTTAGCTTCAATCTTCAAATCACCCCTCTTTATATGTATGTTTTATAGGCAGAGGGGCAAACCTTAAGTCTATGACACTCCATGAGAGTGACATATGTTACAACAGATACAAAATGAAGCATATTTGACCACATTAACCTCAAATTGTGTCTAGCGTTCATCAGAACACGGGAGAAAATGAACATCAAAAATTCTATTTTTCAACGGCCATGGCGGAGCACACTCTGTGGCTTTGTTGTCAATATTACGACGTCACAATTAAAAGTAAGTGTCGGCACTCTTTGTTGGACGAAGTCATAATGCGGAGTGCCGTATAACTGATGGCATCGCTATTTCAGATGCTGTGGTTTTACATGCTATGGTGAGACTTAAGTTCGTCGAAGCGGAGGGAAGTGTTCAACTTTCTCTGACTGATATTCTTGCTTATACTGTATACATGTATATTGACCTCGATGTTATTTAATATGACAGCTGTGATGCCTTGGCATGTTTCGATGCTGAAAACAGCGCAGTTGAGAGTTCAAAATTTTCTCCAAATTTGGGGCTGATTACATCTTTAACATCACCGCTAACAGTTACTGCTCCAGAAAACACAAAACACATATTCATTTTGATCATTTAAGCCCCAATATCTTTTACTGATTTGCTATATGTACATGTGCATATACATGTACCTCCCAGCTACAAATGAATTTTACCTTGATCAATGATGCAGGTACATTGATCACAAATGAATGAAAACAAAGGAACCCTCAAACTAAACAATCACTCAAATACATTATATTTTCCAATCAAACCAACATGCTGAACAGGGTGAAAAACAATGGATATAGAACACAAAGGAGCCGGGCGTTTTTCAAACCACAACAGATGTCATATGTCATATCAGAGGTGATCAGTGAAGGGGGAACACAGAAATTCACCTGAAGGAAAAGGTCAGTCGACGAGCCTTGATCAGGAGGCTGTCTCATCTCGAACAAAAACATGCATTGTATTTGAACAAACAATTTCTAGAGGCAGGAGGCAGGCTTATACCACGGTCCGCTGGTCAGGACTGGGTCTCTGAAGTCACACCGCCTCGGGCCACAATCAATTAACGGTCGCTGATCCTATCGGAGTACGCTGTCAGACAGGAATCATCCTACAGCCAGATGGCCGCGATCTTTTACCTCGGACACGACTGACCAGTGCCACGATGGATTTTTCTCGGATTATTACCGGAAAAGCCGAAGTAATACGCGATGTACTGTGTCAATGATGCTTTTAAGCCAACACAATACTCCGACATGTCACAAGAAGAATTAAAGGTCTCCGCTGAACTTCGATAATTGTTTCGATTTGCAAACAACGGTAATGATCCGTTTCACAGCTGATATATACATAAAATGTTCTTGAATAAAAACAAACAAAAATCTCTCTTCCCACAATCCCATACGTGTTGGAAGTGACCAGACATATAACAGTGATCATTGTTTCAGCTATTCTTTGACTTGCAGATATGTACCAGTGACCAGAGAAACTCAGGGATGCCATTGAAAGATTTTTTTTCGTATAATAATATAACATCCCAAAACTGTATTTGCGAGAAGATCTTGATATATTCTGATATATAAGATACTGCATCTGTATATATCTGATAGATTCTGCCAACTCATTCTTCAATTCACATGTACTTAAACCTTTAATGTTACACCTCTTAAGAAAGGAGGACAGAATTAACAGCCACATGCGACATCTCCGCGTCTAACATATTTAGCTCTCCGATCATATTAAAAGTTTAAGACCCGTTAGTGTCTATCTAAGTAATTCCACACAAAGCTCTCTTTGATGAGTGCACGATTCATTATCATTACCGTCATCAGACACGTGGTGACAAGACAAAACAATGGTACGAACGGCACAAATTATCCTCGGATAAGTCTCCGGCCCCTTACACCCACCCCTCTAATTGACCATGTTCGTTGGTGCAATTAGCGCAAATTGGCTGACCTTTCACTGTGCCGCTTCAAGCAGACATCCCTACAAATGCCACGTCGCAATTTTCATAACCACAGCCAGGTTTTTGGATTCACCGATTTTGCTTGTCCGTCCCAGAAGTTTACCACTTTAACACATGAATAGATGCAGTAATTGGCCCGGATCGCTTGTGGACTATTTGGGTGACATTTAGATGTCGTCGCTGATCCTCATATCAGAGAGTCTGTAAATGGAATAACACCACGACACCGAAGCAACATGTACTGTTCAGGCAGTACAGACTAGTCACAACTAATTGATACAATAATATACACAGACTAGTCACAACTAATTGATACAATATACCCTCCATTGATTCAATCACTCTACTGAAATTCAATCAACCCTGGATCACCCTCTAAAATCATTAAAACAACCAAGAAATAACAGATTATCTGTATGATTTTCAACCGTTTTATCAACTTCCTGTTCTAATACATTCAATCAGCCCCTGATTTCATGGTGGGAAATTTTCTAGCCTTGTGCTGCAATATTTGATCAGGAAACCTGTCACAGGTTACCATGATTAGGCAATGGGTAACCCATATGGTAACCTGAACCATATGCTTCAGGGTTAAATACATTTTTTTTTTATTATTATTATGGTAACCCATAGAAGATCTTCTCAAACTGAAATTGGAGAAAGACAGCACAGACATGAATTAACTTCCATTATTAGTGTTTGGAGTTCAGGAAAGAAGTAAACACCATAGAAATTGACCCAATGTTGACCCAATGTTTTGACCCACGGTCAACCAAATGCGGACTTGGTTTTGGTTCTATCATTGCCCAATATCCACTATTTCCACCAAATACAGACACTATTCATGGTCCCAATACTTGTATTTAAAGTACTTTGAACCTTGATAAACCAGGACCCTGTCAAAACCGACACTATATAATCTGATCCTAAGCATGGTCGGTATACACAAGTTATAACCGACACTATATAATCTGATCCTAAGCATGGTCGGTATACACAGGTTATAACCGACACTATATAATCTGATCCTAAGCATGGTCGGTATACACAAGTTATAACCGACACTATATAATCTGATCCTAAGCATGGTCGGTATACACAGGTTATAACCGACACTATATAATCTGATCCTAAGCATGGTCGGTATACACAGGTTATAACCGACACTATATAATCTGATCCTAAGCATGGTCGGTATACACAGGTTATAACCGACACTATATAATCTGATCCTAAGCATGGTCGGTATACACAGGTTTCACTGTATACTGAAACGAAATACATTATGCACAATCATATTGAAATGGCTGAACAACTTGGTTTGATATATATATCCGCATAATTGTGATAATTACCATTTACGGACACATATTTGGACACCATCCTCACAAGCTAGTGTATCTATCTATCTGTTAGGATCGATGCACTGGCTTGGTTAAGTTAAACATACCAGTTCTGGATATCAATAGATCAAGGGAATTCCTCTAAATCAAACCAATCAGTGAATGCGCTAAGCTAGCTGATTACGCCAATCCGCTGCGAGGTAGGAAAGTGACAGGTTTAAATTTCATCGCTTGCTAAACTACTTCGATGTCACGCTGAAAGCAACATCGGAAGTCAAAGCAAAAACTGCAGGCTTGATATACCGACATGCTAATTCAAAACAAGAGCGGGGGATGAAATGTACGAGATTGTGAAAGAGGCAAGAACGCATTCGAATCATCAAAAATGTCCAGGTAAACCCTCTGCAAGGATTTACCTGGACTTGTGAAGATGATTTGGACACATGCATATATGGGAAATAAAATATGCACCTCACTGCGAATATGTATGATTGAAGTAAAACTATACCTTTCGCTTTGATAGTATAAAGTCTAAAAGCCATGTTACCAAATATATTCATTCAACCCGAAACTGATATTCTCACACAATTTCTCAGTAATGCAAACATTTGACACATGCACATTTGCTTAATCATAAATCATAAACCGAGTTTATATTTTTCATGATATAAGATTAATAATCATCATTAAGTGTGTTCTTGAAATGAGAACCTTGATATCTGTCCTTGGCCATGTGGATACAGGCGACTATATATACATGTATATGTTATTTCTTTGCCAGTTACATATATAAACTATAGGCATGTCTTTTTAATACAGCATCCGTCACTCATCTTATTGACAGACAATTTCCGTGCTAATCAACCTCATTCCCACGTGCACAAAGGTACCAGTGGCATTTAACGGGATGAAATGCCATGATCGAGATTTTCTATGCGTCAACTTGCCTACCGAGACAGAAGCGACATGAAGAAAGCTGTCATTCCATTCTTCCATCCGAATCAATCGTGTCGATCGAGTCTAAACTAATTTTCGCCATTTGCTTTTTCGCGGTTCTCATTTTAAATCAAGTGACAACTGCCAGTCTTCCGGCTCATTCTTGCGCAGAACGGTCTTTTATCCTTTATCGGTGAAAAAAAATCTGGTACGACGATTATGATATTCAATCGCTTTATGGGGTCAAGCTTGTCGGAGAGAAAATTCTCCCGTTTTGAGGAGTGTGACACGTGCCAGTCTATGTAAGGCTAACCAGGCTTACATCAGAATTCTGGTCGAGTTTACCCAAAGCACTTTCCATCCAATTATGGAGAAATCTTTAATCAATACGACATCTTAATGTCTGTTTTCTGTCTCATCCTCCAGGTACGTGCATGCCACAATGGGCCCACTTGGCCTCGCACCGAGAACCGTGAAATCACAAGAATTGATCAGTTTTCCCTATCCTGTCTAACCCGAAGTAGACGAGTATTCAGGAAAAACAACTCTTGCCCCGTGCATGTAGCCAAACATGTTTTATCTTCAATGTACTCACTAATTGAAATTGGGTACTGGTATTGAATTTTTTTTTTTTTTGTCTGTATTTTTTATTTCTGTACAAGAAACTGCGTTGTGCATGTATCTACTATCAGATAATTCACCTAACAACGCAATCACAGGAAGTGAAATTTCCCTCCATAGAATCAGGGGGTGATCAAATTTATTAGAAGAGGGTTAGCTGACCAAATGGTGCAAAACTGTGATGTCAATAATCCATCATTGTTTACTCATTTTAATGATTTCAGAGTTGTTAGAACAACTGATCGCGTTTTGTCCACAGAAGTTGGAGGCGTTCTGAATAGGGAGATTTAATTGTTAGACTAATTACCATAGATTCAGTTCTTTAATAATTCAATCACAGGAAGTTGGACATAGTAGGACGATCAAATTTATTAGAACAGGAAGTTGATTCAATGATATGAAAACCATGAGTTAGCAAGAACATAGTCTATATAATTTTCCTAAATAACTTATTATTAATTATAATTAACACATCAACTTATTACTTTGGCGAGTTAAAATTTGACACCAAGTTTGAGGGCGACTGAATGTTCAGAGAGTGAGTGAATTTATCGATAATTTAAGACAGCGAATTGGCGACAAAGAGGAAAGTCGCATATACATGTATACTCAAACCTATCCGATTCAACTTATCCTCAGACTGAAATACATGTATCGCATCAGATTAAACTTTGCAGATTCAAAACCACAGAAAAATGAATCTCAGGACCGCCATCTTATCCACTTGATGCATTCATTATGGGTAGGCGCAGGTTAATTTGTCAAATTATACGGGTGTCAATTTAGCGCGTTTAGGGGAGCTGCTCCGTCAAAATGTAGATACATGTATACCACACATATAATATCTGTCTGTTCATAGATTCCAACACACACCACTCAGAATGTTGAATTGAAAGCTAGCCGAGTGATTATCCAGAACTGATATCAAATATGTCAGAAAAATTGTATTGTGCGAAATGAAAAAAAGAAGATACAAATCAGAAACCTTGGCACACAATATAACCGGTATAACGTGCAAATGTCCTGGCTGTACAATGTGTGCAGCTGGGTCGTGGGACAATGTGCTGGAGTGTACTAGCTACAATGTATCAAGCGGAATTACATAGTAATGGAGTGTTTATCAACTCAAACAAATATGGCTGAAGAACGAAGCGCACTTTCACGAGATCGGATCCCCACGATCAGCACAAATCTATCACTGGGGCCGGACTACAGTACATACACAAATTGAACAAATTAAAGCTGATAATCGGGACAATAACGAGAAAAGTTTGTTATACCGAGGAGCTGAAATTGGTGAGAGAGCTGGAAGAAATTTGAACAGAGACAATTGACTAGAAGAGAGTTGAAACAATTAACAACGGTATTGGTGCCTACCGGGTCGGGCTTGATGGCCACTGGTACATATTGGACGTAATAACATGACGGGTGCATGCCGGCGCCTATCCTCGGGTAGTAACTCTCCGCAGCCACGATTATCTCCGTTTGTCGTCCTTGTCGATTTGTTCCCAAGCCAACCATAAATTCACCCTGTTCTCTACCCTACCCGGACGGCCAGTGCATTCCACTGCGCAGTACGGAGGTATGGAGGGGAGATCCGAAGAGAGAGTGAGGAATAGTGTGTGTAAACTCCACGACGACTCGACCACTGCCAATATTTCCCCTTTATCGTTGCAGGGGCCCGATACGAGCACAAAAGGCAGACAGAATTATCATACGTTCACTGTGCAGTCAAGCTGTTTTTTGAATTAAGCAAATTGTCAGCTGTGTGAATGGTATTATTGGATACCTCTCGCCCACATCGCACACAGTGGGGCAGCTGCTGCTAACTGCACTACTTCCACATGTAACATATTTCTGCACCACCAATCAGAATGGGTGCTGTCCCCAGACAATAGGACCCTCGGCCAAACGGTGTCAGGGAGGACGGACTGCTGTTCCCTAGCCTAGCCACTGGACAGAATACCGTTAGCTGAACAGGCTGCTGCCTATACTGGTCTTGTTTGCCTGCCAGGACAAGGTATAATCACTCACTAGACTAGGAACTGTTCGAGTGGGTTGGCTTTATTATTATTATCGCTACCTTTAGAGTTTACGGTCGCATACCTGCAGCATGGAAACATTAAAGAGTCCACGCAACAACAAAAGAAAGCCGAATATTGAATTGAAAAGAAAAACCCTCATTCAATATCTGACTTAACAGCAATTCAGGAATGACTCATCCGCGCCTCTATACATAAGTACCGGGCCCAGAGGGGGTCGTCACACTAAAGTTGTCTATGCTTCAATGAAAGTATATAATGCATATCAAGTTTATTAAGAGAAAATATTACGGCAGACAGATCTAATGACATGTACGCCATACATACATATAGGTATATTTAGAATAATACCCCAAACTGCAGTGAGGGAGAAAAAAAAAGCACAGATCAATTGTCCCAGACTGCTTTGTTAGAGGGTAGAAATTGTTAAGGAAATGAAATTACTGCAGTTATTATGTGGCTGTCACTCTATCCATGACTGATAGTCCAAGATATACAAGTATAGGCCCATAAACAGTAAAGTTACTGAGGGAGTGAGTGAGAGCTCAATAGGGTTGAATGAGGAGGCAGTTTAAAGAGCCCAGCTGTTTCAGTCAATTTAATACAGATCCACTCTGTATGTACTGTACATGTGAATGAATATATGCCAGAGCCATCACACATATGTACCTACATTGACAAGCTGTATAGATAAAATAAAATCAATTTGGGCAGGTTGTTAGCTTCACGAGACTATTGTAAGGCATAACATAGGTCATTACATGGCCACCGAGGATATACAGTCTTGCATCGGCAGCTGCGGGCGGGGAAAACGGACTTATTGTGTTCACTGGACAATGCCCCGTTATTTTACATAACCCTATCAATTATAACCGCAGGGGTACCGGGTATCGATAAAATATTCAACTAAGCGTTAGGTTTGCCAGGTTTCCTCCAACTGTTTGGATTCAGATCTGTGTGACCGGTCGACATGAATATTTCAACTCGGATCAAAACCACGAGAAAAGAAAACCATTTGCGAGTTCGTAAAATCATAATGTCATGCTGATAATCATTGAAAGTCTACACCAGAAACATTAAATGATAATGCATGCAGCCAGCGCCACCCATTAGATCACGCACTGAATCGGACACGGTGATCGAGAATGGTATTGGTTTATGTATGATTAATGGACCGCTCGCACGTGCAAGTAGACCACTGGTAACTTTATTATTTTGATATATGTTTAGCCAATTAGTTTTCATGGTCTTGTTCATTCCTACACACTGGCCATGCTTCCTCTTATTGAATTTACAGTCTTGGACTACAAGTCTCCAGGGGCCGTACGGCTCTATCCGGCAATAAACTCCCCCTCTCCATCCCCATCCCACCCTCCCCACTCTCCATCCACTACTTTTATCTAGTTTGGGAAATATTTTGATCACCATGAGGGGCTGCATGTTGTGTAGACCTGCAATTAATCTTCAAACATCAACAGCCGATTAAATTTCTCCTGTTTAAATTACTGGCATACTAATCGTACTGGTCATGTGATCGGCATGTATTGAAGCATACTGATCATGTGACCTGTATAAAGAAGATGGCGATACTGGTGAAAATTCAATCGGCAGTTGAAGAAGCAGTTGAATGGACAGTCAAGTTGGATTTTGAATTGCCCGGCAAAGGTATAAAATTGCACATATTTACAAATTTGACGACGGGAATATATAGAGTGACAATTGTAGAATATGCTGATGTATTTTGTTTGGTGCGTTTCAGACCTTGTATTTTTATATTTCGGCACTTCCGTAATACCACCGTCCACCCCCCCCTCCAAAAAAAATTCTTGTTTTGAGGGCGTGTGATTGAAACCAATCCAACAAATATTTAGCCATCTTTGAGAAATCAAACAAAGAGATTATGGTAAATGCTTTAGGAGACAAGGGGAAGTAACTCTGCCAAGAAATGTCCCTATAATTTTGGACACCAGCCTAACTACATGTACGCATTGTCAAGGTTAACTAATTTAATCTGAATGCAGGCACATGTTCAACAGGCTGAAATCAATGAAACCTGAAATGTTCCTAAGTAATTAGTTGTTTGTCAAATGACTGAGATCAATGGTTCATACTAAACGTTAGGATCATGAGAATGCATCCAATAGCCAAGTCTGGGGACAACAATATGTCCAGACTTGAGCCTTTTCAGCTGCACAAAGGCTCAGACAATAGGCTCAGACAATAGCTCCCTACATGAAGTATCTATCACATTAATTAATAGCTTCCTACATGAAGTATCTACCACATTAACTAATACCTGAAACGTTTTAAATTAATTAGTTGTTTGTCGAAACAGCTGAAATTAATTAAAGCCTGAAATGTCTTCCAATATGTTTTTCATATCCAAATATTACAGGTAGACTTCTTGTGTTCCAAAGTCGATTGAAAATATGGACCTACATGTCAGACTATTCTTAACTCCCTCTGTCCGGTATCTAAACAATATATGCATAGAAAAAAGTTCAAGAATTGCCTGTCATTGACACAGAAAAATTGAGACTGTATATACAAATATTTTAATGTTATGATGCCTTGTTGGAAAGCTTGAAGTATCGACTTTGAAACTACGTATACGTAGTATATACTACTCGCTTCATTCACGTCCATGTCAGTCTTGATACAAGTTTGTCAAAACTACCAGTACAGAGGGCAAGACAATGTGGTTAACCCAGATATTTTACTGACCAGAGAGACCCTGCTGGGACTTCATACATACTGCATTATCAATTTATGCTTCAAGATGGCCACATGTGGGATATATCGAAGAGATCAAATATGACTCGTCAAACTCGACCTTCACTCTTCAATTATCACACATTACCGGTTTTATTCTGCAACTCCAGCTGCGATTCTCCAACTAAGTCCAGTCTATTGAACATCGTACCAAGACGCGGAGGAAGGGCACATTAGCCTTCCATACATGCGACGGATCTAAATGATTAGCCTAGGCACTAGGGGGGGCCAAAGTATTACAATTTGCCATGGCCAACCCTGCTGGATTGGAATACAAAACTAAGCCTGGAAATAAGGCTGAGGCTACACGCATTATGCTAGACATAATGGTGAGCAACAGAGAAAAGGGGGAGAGAAAAAAAAAACAACACATCCCAGTCGTGTTAGCCACTTTCATTTTGAATTTAAATGATGGAACACTTGCACAATGTGAAGTGACGAGACCGCCCCACTAATAGGGCACTTGTCTCAGCGCCTGACCTTCAGTCGCATGCCACATCGTTTCTTTTGAGCATTTGTTTTCTGTCGTGCATGCACCGAACGATAGATCTCGTGGTGGGGTCTTTGGTGTAAATTGTCAAGCCAATACAGGGGTCAATTGTATTGTAAGAAAATGGCCCTGGTAATTATTCTAGGGTGTCTGTCTGTCTGTAAGTACGTAAATACTAAGTACAGCGCAGCTAGGCAACACTTCCCAGACAGAAGCTGTTTGGAGCTGGCCATGATAGCATAATGACACTCTATAGTCACTTCCTGAGTGCACAGAGGAAAGTGACAAAAGCAGAAATGATCGCCGACAATGACCCTGAGGCAGCGAGGCGCAGAGCTTTATAAAAAGGCGAAAAGGTTTAGGCTGGACAGTGTGCCGAGTGTATAGTCTCATGACATCCTAACGTAATGAATTGTGGCAATTTACGCTGGCCCTCCCTAATCATTTCAAGTGCCAGTAGAATATATCACATTCAATCCACTGTTCAACTTTCGCATCCTCAAAAACACAGGGTTCACGGCTCCCCATGAATATTTCATAAGGGTGGCAATCAGCAAAGACCGATCAACGTCTGTGGCAAAAGGCTCTGAATCAGGAACCGGAGAATCCAGTTCCCTGGATTCAATCTTACTTTTCTGGCTGTCTAAAATGACACTGAAGACATCCTAAAGCCATTGTATTACTGGTAGCAGAGATGGGCGAAAATATTTTCTCTGGACTCCGTCACTCAATATTGAGTGAATATGATTTTACGTCGCTCTCAACTACATTTCAGTCCTATCACAATGTTTGCGCCCGATTCCTTTTCACACCCGGGAAGCCCATGGGTGACCTCCTATTCCTTTTCAATCCCCAGGAATACCATGGATGCCCCAGTTAGTCACCTCTTATAACAAGTTGTCTGCGGTTCTGAGGCCTATTCTTACCATGACCTGGGGTGTGCAAGATGACATCCCAAGTCAAACACGTGAGCCCCCACGGGGGCCCTTAATCAATATATAGTTCTGTTTTCACAGTATACATAACGGATCAGATTTTCATGGCAAGCAGTTGACCAGAGTTCTATATGTATATGTTACCGGGTTCTGTGCCAGCTGGCAGAGGATATATCAGGCAAGTCAGCCAAAAGATTGTAAAAAAGCGAGGGTCAAAGAAATATTTCCTTCAAAAATATTCCAGACATTCTCTTTACGCTGTCTGACATTTTTAGTCGATAGTTTGCCGAATTACCTGTAGTATATGGTTGCGCCAATTCACAAACCTGGTGAATCACTCATCAGTGACAACTATGACATGAAATCAATGAAATACGACAGTGTTTCTTATATCCACAACCTATTCATTATATCTATTCAGAAACTATGCAAACCTAATACAATACAGATATTTAGGAAGATAGCAAATTATCGACCAATTCCCGGTTTCCGGCCGGAACAGAGAAATTTTAAATTTAGAGTGGTCAAGGTGATGGTCAATAAACTTACGGTCAAAAGTCATGTGCACTGCAGCAAAAAGATCAACATCATGTTCAACATCTCCAGAAACTGTTGTTAAATTACTTGATCTATGTACATGTACATTGTTTATACTATAGATGACTTCAAGTGTCCATTGTTTATACTATAGAAGACTCCATGTCTCCATTGTTTATACTAAAGAGGAATCCATGTGTACATTGTTTATACTCTAGGGGACTCCATGTGCCCAATGTTTATACCATATAGGACTCCATGTGCCCATTGTTTATACCACAGAAGACTGCATGTGTCCATTGTTTATACTATAGAAGACTCCATGTGTCCATATACTATAGAGTACTATGATGTGTTACTGGTATGTATTACACTGTATCAGACACCATGAACTAGATCATTCAACCAGGCCTCCCTGAAATGAAAACATTGATTATATATTTCTTGTCCTGCATACAAACTCAACTGAGTAAACTCAAAGGAATTGTCGAAAGAAACGAGATTAACTGGATGTGAATGTTTAAGTTCATGTTGCTACACACAAAAAAAGTTGATGTTGCAGAGTCCAACAAAAACTACCCTTTTACATCACTGTCTAAAAGAAGCGATTAGCTGGCACCAGAGAGCATCCCACTGCGACAGACAACTTGCATGACGTGGGAATTTATGACGGACACGAAAGAGCAAATTACACGCAAATTCAATGAATGGAGGGATACAAAGACAACAAAGCAACACCCACAGATCTAGCAACATGCGTACTTTTAGCATGTATACAACTGAAATGAGATAAGTGCATGTCCAGAGTTTTTGTTTTGGGAGCTTCACAAAAGTCAGATCTCGTGGTGGCTAAATTCCACATATCCCAGTTAAATTCTTTCATCAGAAAAGAGCGAACGTCCGACTTATTTTTGAATTTTTTCATCATTCCAGCCTTTATAATCAGCGACAACTGTAACATTTTTGTATCCAATCAGAGTAATGTCGCCACTGCTGGTGGATGTTATTTATAAACCTCTTCACACCTCGGCCCCGACTGTATCGCTTCTTCTCGGATTGATTGGCTTAGCAAATTGGCTTTTCCCTCCCTATGGCTTTCACTTGCCGGTGAACAACCAGAACTGCTGTCCTCGGGGGCTGTTCTCAAATTGTCCTACCTTTCGGCCTTTTTCTCGGCAACACGACTTAGAATGGCTATTTACACCGTATTACCAGCCCGTGAAAACCTTTAAATGGGGGAGGAAGCGAGGAAAGAGTTAACGACAGACTTGTTCATTTAGCCTCCGTAATCGTGCGAAAAGACCATTAGAGATCAGTTATTTCGATAAAGGTCAGCACAAAGGGCCTTGATATGGATACACTATGGCCGGCCGCAATGCCGATAAATAGTCTATTCTTTCCCGTTATTTCGATAGGGCGAGATCAGCGTGAAAAACCAGGAAGAGAATCTGATCAGGAAACATGGCTGATACATCGACTTAATAATAATACTCTATAATAGGCATCAGTTAGAATTAGCACCAGACAATGTCCTGACCATGTCATGCTGATGGGCACGAACTCTGTTCGGGAATGATGGTCTTATAATAATACAGCCGTCTCTCGAGTTAGCAAAATTTGCGAGAGCTGTTGACTACTCTCCTAAATTTTACATTGTGAGAGTGATCATTGTATTGCCACACTGATTCAATTTTGGCAGTATTACTCTTCTACAATGTTTATTTTCCAGGAGTGTGATTAATCCCTCTCCTGGGAAAAAAGTTAGGCGAGTGATTGAGAGGGTGAGTGATCACTCTCCTTAAAAAACAAGAGACTGATACAGGAGCACCAAACATACATTTCGAGTAGATAATAAAGAAGTTAAGTTACATATATTTATGTACAGTTAACATGTTTCCATTGCAAAAATTACCATGGGGTCAAGGGAACAATAGGCCTCATGCTAAGGGTAAATGGTTCAATTATCGTGTTTGTTTAATTCTTTCCTTGAACTGGAAACATGCTGGTTGAAAATCTGTGTGCCATACATACCCATGTACCAGACAAATATACAAATAAATGTCACCTTCGTTGACCTGTTGACTGTGTTCAAACAGACATGCTACAAATTACATGTACTCACAATTTTTCTATAAAGCATGAAAACTGAAAGCGAAGGTTCTGCCAAAAGCAGCCGACACCATGATCTGCCCGTCACACATACATTTTCATGCATGTGGTCCTCCCACCTATTGGTATGAAGAATTGGGGTAGGAATTGGTTGCAGAGGAATTCTACTATTTTTGGCCTTCTGACAGGTCAAACTCCAGACTCTCGACAGTAAATCTGGGGTACACTTCAGAACCGTCCACATTCTGATGGGAATCGAACTGGACATTCGCAAGTGTCTGTTTACATATCGTCAGATATGACTCGGACCTGGATTATTAGATGAATACGGTATGGTCGAAGAATATAGAATGATAACCGCAACTGGTTAATGTGGTCCATGAAGGATGACGGAAGAACTAGATATTTAATGAATGCTGTAGCACTATGAGGAGATGAAGAAAATTTAACTTTCAACATTATTTCAGTCATATCGTGACGAGTGAGTGAGGGAATAGAATTTAACATCGCTTTCAACAATATTTCAGCTATATATCGTGACGAACCAACTAAACACCACCCAGCCAAGTTGTGTTCCTGCTACTTCAAAGAAGAAATCTTTGAAGCAGCATGGAACCAGACACCCTCCATCCACCCTATAAAACACTGAAGACATAGACGGGATGCTAAACATGGTGCAATAAAGACAAGTGATATTACAGTACTAGACATCACATTATCAACTTCCTGTTGCTTCTCAGCAAAATGCATTGAAGCAACGGGAACCCGTGCCCACCCAACCACCCGCCTATGCACACTGGAAAACCACTGTTATATTTAACATGTAACAATATTAACGTCACCTCAAGATTTTGGACTGTTATGATGAAGGAATTAAAAGTTGTTACGCAAATACAATCTTTTGTACCTCCACTTTAGAGAGGTAGTTCTCTCTAACCAGTTGAATGCATCTCTGCCCCCTCCATCCCCTCCCTGAAATTGAGGGGGGGGGGGATTTGATTAAATGTAACACTCCAGGTTATTTCACTCATATGGTGACGGCCAGTTTGGTTGGTGAAGGAAGCCGGAGTACCCGGAGAGAACCACCGCCCATCGGCAAGTAACTGGCAAACTTTCACACATGGGGCCAGTTCATTGGTGTGAGGCTACATGTAGCGGTCACCAGTGAAGCGCCTTAGACCACTCTGCCACCGAGCCACCCCACAATGTGTTCAAGTATGTGTACCATGATAGTTGCCATGGAGATAGTAACCATAGATACAATGGTGATGTGGGACAAGGTGTTGTAACACCACTGGCCCTAAAAAATTAGTCCTTCACATAAAACAACTTTTACGTGTACACAATCTAACATGACTGCATGACATGACAGTCTACTTAAAAACATAGTGATTAATGACGAGAATTCCAGCATTCACATTTCAAACAATCTTGGACCTTGCGAGAAAAGGACAAGTGAGTGAGAAGAATTTTAAAGTCGGTTTCCAGAATTTTTCATTCATATCACGACAGCCCAGCTACATTATCCTGAGAGTGGACCAACCGGTCCTTGATCTATCCTCTTGCTGCTGAGCACTTTTTAAGTCTTTGGTACATTTATCAGTCAGCCTGGGAATGAGCCTGGGATCTGCTGCTTCCAAGAGGAGCGCTCTACCACAACGCCACCACATTGCTGTCAGGGGACAAGAAGAATACAGAAAACATCCAGGCCGACTAGAATATTCAGCGTAGGAGTACAGATATGTACAGACGTTCGAATATTAAAATTACTGAGCAGGTAGTCAAGGATATGTAGCAGACAGAAACTAATCAAGAACAAATTACATTTCTCTAAAAACTGAAACTACAAACGAAAATGGAAGTACATGTAATAATAACAAAACAAAACCTGTCATTGGGTATGAGTACATTTTGCGATCTCATGCTTTTATTGGCATTGGTATCGAAGCGAGTCAACTGTAAAAGCCTTGCTTTGCAATACATACTTTTAAAGATAAACTGAAAAACAATGGCAATGTTAATTTCACGAAATATCACATCGTTTTGCTCGTTTACTCATATACGTCCATATCTTTCGTGTAAACAACATGGCGACCTGTGTCCACATGTACGACTGTATAAACGCGTGGAGACATGCAAATGGGATGGTTTCAGCTCAGTGGTCGCTTTTGGCATAATGGCAGAAACGGCCGAATGATACATGCCAATAGCAAAGTAAATATAAACGTCTATCAGCCTACCAATCATTAATTTACATTAGTCCATCAAACTATCCGATTTCAATATACATACAGGCATCACTTTGAAAGGATATTGTTTTAGTCGTCATGGCAACATAGGGTCCCACGAGACCACTATAAATATGAAATAGAGGGAGACGAGCCGGGGCCCCTGCAGCCTATCATAAATGCTCATAAACTAATGAAGGGAGTTATTATTTCTGGCCGAATTAACCGCAGCTCTGTCCTTCTCTTGCGGGCCGTTAAATTTCGCTGGTGTTTGAACCCGTCAAACCGTGACAGTCTTTAATATGAGCAAGAGCCCTCCGCAATACAACCCCCCGTCCCACGAGGGAACGACAAACGGTATTATGAAAATGGAAAATGGTGTGGATGGTGTGCGAATGCCGCAGTGGGCATTGTGATAGATCGGGCATCAATGGTATACTTGGAAATGCTCAAAGTTCCCTCTTAAAACTTCCCCCAGAGAGGTGGTTTCAGATCAGAGAGTCTAATGTTTAAAGTGTTGTCTGATGTGAATGGAAGAGAGAATGAGACAGGGGGAGGTCACGTGCAGGTCATCCACAATCCGAATACCTCCACATTGAGGACCAAGGACGAGCCAATCTCAATACTGACACCCCAGCATCCGAGTATTAAAGCTAACCAAGATCCTAAATATCTCTGTAGACCAAGTTATTTAGAAACAATTACCCCGCTAGGAGTATTTGTAGTTACTTTACATGTATCTTCTTTAGTAACCATCAAGGGAGACAACTCATCTTGGCAACAAATTTGTCCACCTGTGGGTTTGGAGTTATCTTCCAATGACAGTTTTTTCCCAATTTCATGTAAAAAGAGAGTAAATCATAAATTGAATCGCAAAATAAATTCAACCTCAAAATATGAATAAACCATTCAGGTTTCAAATTTGATCGTTGTAGCTATTGTAGCCCCAAAAATAAAACCCACGTTGAATACTGACAAAATTGTCTCGATCCTTATGCTCCTTTTGATAGTTGCTTTGAACCTTTATAAACATGATAAACCCAGGGGCTGATCTAGGCAGTTTCCAAATCAGTTATGAAGGGTTTGAGCTTCAAGGGCTTGGGCACCCAAACTTGATACAAATCTACTTTTAGCAATTTAGGCCCTTTTGAATTGATTGTTTGTATCCTCTCCCCATCATGGTTCTTGGACGCCTAAGCCGGTAAGCAAAAAACAATACAAAGCCTGGTTTCATCCAATCTAATTAAAATTAAATCCTATCTGCTCCCCATTTGGATATTGTCGCTTGTAGGATCTAACAGGCTTGCAGTAACTCGCGTGTTAACCAATCCCGAAAACGCTTCATAGTGCTTTGAAGGGAACACTGATGACAAAGAATTTTCGGTTGGCTCAGCCGAACTAGCCGGCTCGCTGGCGGGGAGTCTTTTCATGTTGCCGCGGTCCCGACATTGTGGCACCATAATACGGGGTAGATACATGGACTGATCTTCGGTGTAAACATTGGGGTAAATGGACACCGTGAACCTATCTCCCCTCCCCAACTGCAAATGGATGAGTCCAGATACGACCATGATGTCATAATGCTATTAAATATCCATGGTATGGGCGCTCAGAACACCAAATTCAATTGAAATACGTAAGATCTTATACAGCGACATGTACGATTGGGGAGCATTGATAGGATATTAATTCATTAAGATTGGGTTTCATCATGGTGAATTTAGTGATCAAAGGTGCCAAAAACTGTCCTTCTGGATCAATGTTGCCATCCTGAGGTCATGCAATACTGAGATTTCAACAACATGAGATTGATCTAATCAAAACCCCTCGGCTTTCCCAAAGTGACTGAGACCCATGTGTAGTGTGAATTGGGGAAGAGATAGTTCTATGTGTGATGATCAAGATATACCGGTAGTTGGTTACATTCAGGCATATAGGACAGAAACAGAAAAATTATATATCTGTAAAGGGGCATAACTCTGTAAAATATGGGTCGAGGGGAGCCACTTTCGATAGGCGTCTGACTTAGCACTCTGTAAAATAAGAACCGAGAAGAATAAGATGTACCGAACACGGATCTGCAGATATAACTTGTACATTCAACTACAGATAACAAAATCGAAGATTATTACATTCAAAAGGGGCATAACTCCATAAGCCGAAGCAATAATCCTTTGTTGGCTTGTAGAATACAAGAATATAAATAAGTTTCCAAAATATAGTAGCTATACCAAACACAGTTCTGCAGATATAGCTGGTTACATTCAGGCATATAGGACAGAAACAGAAATTCATGTATCTGTAAACGGGCCGAACTCTGTAAAATATGGACCGAGGGGGGCCACTTTCGATAGGCGTCTGACTTAGCACTAGATAAATAAGTGTTGAAATTTCATGGCTGTGTCTCAAGCGGTTTTGCCTAAAATGCGGTAACGGACGTATGCTGGTACGGACAGACGGACGGACCTACATGGCAACGACAATACCCCGAGGCCAAAATGGCCGAGGGGTAAAAACTGCCTCTCCAAAAATTTGCTTGGCAAATTTTGTCCAATCCATCGTCACACTTCCAAATCTTCAGGCAGAATACTTTGAATATTGTTACGGGTCGTGGAAGTAATTTTCCAGCAAATGTAATCATAATCTATATTCCAATCGGCGAAATTATATATTGTTTCCTATTATGCAAATTAGATGCACGACAAGTCGCTTTTTTAACACTATCCGATGCTGCTATGTTTGTCCATTGTCGCTTCTGGCTGATTTTCCTTGGTGTACTATGACCTTGTTTACCTCTATTTTAGAGATGCAATATTTCCTAACTGTTCAATACAGAGTCCAAGAGTTAATCTTCAAATTCCAAATCTTGGAAAAGCAAGATGCATCGTCTATAAACTGCAGACATAGAATTCTGTTGCAAAAGTTAATCAAGGACATGCCATGAGATAATATTGTTGATGCATGTAGGCCGACGGTGCGGTCAAATGATAAAATTCCAAAAACCATAAGCTGTAGGGCTAATTACATTCATTCCTTCGTCTCCAGCCCCTCTGGCAGGATTCTTTTTTCATGGCTTTCACTTGTCAATTAACTTCATTTCTTTGTGTCAATACATGGGCAGAGCCGATTTCTTCCATTAAGAGCAATCATCTGTTTAAATCCCAAGACAACTGGTGGATGAAGCGAGCTGAAAGCTGGCAAGGAGCCGCTAGCTGCCTAATGGCACTCGCAGCCCTGAAATACCCCCGACACGCAGGAATATACATGAACTGGCCGAATCAGCATTAGATAGGGCGACTAGATGTACGGGAGCAATTAACAAGAAGGATGGGAGCTTTGTAATTGGTTAATTCTCAAAAATTTGCAAATCGGACGAATGCCAGAGTCGGAGTGTTATGATGATTATCACCTCTTCTCCAACAATATTTATTTTTCCCAATCTGTTTTGTTGTCTAAAGATATTTACCCATATATTATATTTCTGCAATAATGGAAAGACTCTATGGGGAAGGTGCTGTGATGCACAACATTGTTGCATGGGGCAAATGCACTGCACAGCCCCTGAACCCAGGAGGGAAAGAGTTAAGGACTGTCCCAGAATAAATGCTGAAATGGAGTGTCGTATTCAGGCAGATCTACAGGTGGGGGGGGGGGGGGGGGCTTCTAAAAAGGCTGAATTATGAGGAATGATCACATGAAAAGAGATTCTATGTACTTCTGGAAAGGTGGAGAGGAGAAGCAAAACCTTGCATTGCAGTCTATCAGTTTTTAATAAGAAGAGTTATCTAACCTTACCTAACATATTCTTCAGGAGAGTTTTTCATCACTCTCCTCGAAATTGGAAATGCAATGTAGAATGATACGGGAGAGAGTAATCACTCTCGCATTATTCACGCAAAAAAAAATCCAGGAGAGTGATTAACAGCTCTCCCAGAGTTCACAAACCTCTTATCTAGAGGGATATCGACAAGCCAGAAGAGTAATTACAATGTAACAGCTCTCACAGAGTTTACAAAACAGGAGAGATTGCATTGAGAATGTTGACAACCTAGAATGTAGAAACAGTCATACTTTATGCAATTGTTAAGCTTTCTCTGGACTTCAAGTCTGTTCAGAGTATTCAGCAACAGGGGTACGGGAGAAGAGAGCTACTGTGCTAGTGTGACCAGGCTATTCTCTGGCCTTGTCCCTGGTCCGTATCTTTATGCCTCAAAAGTGGGGGCCTGTCACGATCAATCAGCCGATCAATTTATTAATTGATTAATAACACTGAAGTGATTATTGATGATTCACTCGGCAAAATCAATGGTCTATTACGAGCAGTTTCCCCCAGTATTCCATGAAGCGCTAAATCGCTATTTTCCTGTGCTCAATATGCCCGGCTGCATGATCCAGCAGCTAAGAGGATATAGAACTTGTAATGGAATTCATGATTGATGTCGGCGTTCCTCCGCAAGCAGCTCGGCTTTATTCTGTCCATTCAACGGCCTTGAATCGTAGGTAACCTGAAGAACTTCCTTCTCCAATAACTTCAGAAATCATCTGAAACTCCACTCTTTAAAATCCTCCAAAATAATTATTAAGATTAAATGCTTCTAAATCCATGCCGCATTCCCATATCCCTACACGTCCTACAAGTAGTACAGTACCCTCATTAGGCGAGCAGGCTAATGACCAGTGCTAATTAAAATCCAAGAGGGTGACGAGCTGTAATTCTGATCAGCTCTATCAATCTGTTATTTCTAGCGCTTATTCTTAGTCTTGCGATTTGAAAATTAATGCCGCAGAATGAATAACTCGGGCCGAGCCACACAGCTGCCGACCGCTAACCTTTCATCATGACAATATGGAAATAAATACGGTCAAATTTAATTCCCCCTGGCATGCTCATTCTCTCCCCGTTATGTACCCCTTCATCCCATTGATTCACTGCATTTAACTCCCCAAACCGTCGTAATTAGTTACGTTAACGGCTCCCGAGTCAATATTTCATCGTTATTGATATTCAAACCGAATGGTCAGTCGTTCGTATAATTATGCCATCATTCATAAATGTACACACGGGTCCTGGATTGTTTCCTTACCACAGAAAATATAGTCTTAGCTGGAATATTTTAAGACAGATATTTCTGAACATAATGACCAGGGGCCGATGTCATGAAACCTCACTTGAGGCAATTTTCGCACTTGAAAGTTCAAGTGCACTTGAAAACCTCCCTTGACTTGAGTTTTTGCTTTTCATGATAGTCGACTTGAACACGAAATCGCACTTGAGTTCAAGTGTGGTCGGACCTCCCTTGAAAACCGCGCTTGAAATAAAAATGTACTGAAAATGATCAATATGAAGACAGATGGGGTTGAAAATAAAGTTTTTTTCCATTTGCCCATGTATCTTAATGTCTTCATCTCATAGATCCGAAAATGGCACAGACATATTTATTCGACACCTGAAATTCTACAAATCAGCACCTGCGCATCAAGAATTTTGAGCATACACTCGATTCTGCGGGGGTACTATTTATTACCAAACCGCACAAAAGCGTTCCAAAACGGTCACTTCAAACTTCACTTGACCAAGTGTGACCAAAAACGGTGGTGAAACACAACTTGAGAATTTTTTGAAGTGCACTTGGTCAAGTGCGAAAATCGCCCTTGAAGAATTCAAGTCAAGGGAAGTTTCATGAAATCGGCCCCAGTTCCCCAGGTCTGTGCTGCTCGGATGAACAGTAAACCCCGTTCCCCTGGCGGTTTCCCATTTTCAGTTTTACAAGACCCGCCTATGGGTTACCATAATAATTTGTGTTAATTTTGTGTTAACATACATGTATTCAACCCTGAAGGTCATCCATTGTCTGGTGGATACTTCATGTGAGGAGCTATTGTCCGAGTCTTTGTGCAGCTGAAAAGGCTCAAGTCTAGACATACATGTATTGTTGTCCCCGGACTTGGTTATTGTATGCTTTGTCTCGAGATTCCTACATGGAGTATGAACCCATTTTATTTTCTACTCATGGTATTAAACCTGCAGGGGGTTTCCTGAGAAAATATTACAGCACAAGACTGATTTCAGGCATTTTATACCCAGGAAAAATGAGCCGCTGTGCATCATTTACGGTAATTCCTCCAATAATTCAATCTTCCTATCAAAATTCAATCACCTCAATTTTGAGCACAAAATTCAATTGGCTGTTTTGAAAAATTTCATCACCCTCTAAAGTCATTAAAATTATGACGAAGTAATGGATTACGTGCATGATTATGAACCCTTTTGTCAAAGAGATTACCGTAACATATGAATTTTTGCACGGTGTGCAGTACATGTAACCCATTTCTCATCCATTTGAAAATGAATTTCTGACCATAGACCTCCCAACTTTTAAATTTGTCCGGGTGTGAGATTTCAGTATATTCGGTATACATGTATCCAACCAGGATTACGAGCCTGATAAATGCGAATTTCCAATGATCATTTCATAACACTTTTGATTCCACATTTAGAGAAACATCAACATTTCACCCTATATATGGAAATGCTTTTAGAAATTAAAGATTCATTTCCTGCAAACTGGAGTAATTTTGTGTTGGTTATTTCATCAATAAATTCTCAACAATGCCTGGATGCGTGAGATTTGGATATGGCTGTGCGAGAGCATGAAACAGATGTCAAATGTTTGAGTCTCAGGTCGAATAGTAAGAGTTGATAGGTCTGTAACCAGCATAGAATTGGTCATCCACTGCATTTTCTGCCATGAATTCTAGCTGAGAAGTGCCTAGAACAAACAAACGTCAACACGCAGAGTTTAGTGCCACTTTTATTATCAACAATGCCAAACCAAGAAACCTTTTCGTAATTGTCAACGGGGTGCCATGTACTCTAATCTCTACTTTTTTTTCAACCTCTATTGCTTCGAACTCCTTTTCCCCAACTTAAATGCTATCTCTTCCAAACTTTTTTCTTGGATCGAGGAAATAATGTCTCCTATTTCAGACAGGCCAAAAGTACAGCTATTTGTTGCCTTCAAAAGGTAACCGGAGTAAGAAAAAAAAAGAGAGAATCTTCTTTTTTAGAAGAAGAATAAAGAATACATGGACATGATCAGAAACCGAAAGTAGCGATTGCTCGTGCTCAATGTTAAGGACTGGTTCTCCTCAATCTGTTTCCCTTTAACAGAAAACTCTTTGCCCGTTTCTGAACAAATTCACTGCCCATGTGACTGTTATCTACCAGTCAATTTCCTGAATAAACGCCAGTTGCGAAAAGATCAACGGCGACACAATGGGGCCGGTCAATTTCCAGCCCGGAGTTTGCAATCTGGAATACGAGCAACGGTAATTGGCACACACATCCCTAGTTAGGATGACATACAGTCTATTATGCACACGGAACAATGCTTGGTGCTAGCTCAGTCGGTGAGGTGGGCCTCGGGCACTTGGTACCAGCATGAAGATAATCAGCCCTAATGGAACTTGTATCATTGCGTATAATACGTAACCGCTCTCCACTAGGTAAAATCACCTCCGTGAAGGCTGAATGCTCAGTGCTCAATAGCCAGCTATTTTAACCTGTTTGTTTAACCAAGCAATAATATACTCCACGCGAACATGATGTATCAACCCCTAAATACATGTAGGACGAGGATCTTGAATATCTACCAATGAGCTGGAAAATTGACAAATTCTCTGGAGTCCTACTGTAATCCCTCGAATAATTCAATCACAAATCTGGGGGTGCTTAATTTTTTCAGAACAGGAAGTTGACAAAATGGTTCAAAATCATGCATACAATAATATTATTTCTCCATTATTTCAAATTTATAACGACCACCGATTGAATTCTTTCCCTGAAATTAGGGGTGATTAAATTTTGATAGGGGGATTGAATTATTGAAGGGATGACCATATTATGTAAAATCCCAAGTAGTTCAATAATAAATAACTCAACTGCTAATTGGTCATCAGGTGAAATAAAGCAGAACAATTGGGGAGGGTAAATTCTCCAACAATTCAATCACAGGAAGTGCATTTTCTAACCCAAAAATCATTGGGGTGATCAAATTTATTAGAACAGACAGTTGATGAATTGATGCAAAAATACGACTTATGTATTGTAGTTTCTCTCACAAAAAGAGGTGATCAAATAATGGGGATGACTGATCCAAATTTAGGGGGTGATTGAATTTTAAGATCATTTTGCCGTATGGGTAACCCGGGTTTGCCAGCTCGAACTGACACCAGGTGGCTACGTGTACCTAGAGGTAAATAAAGCATGCGCATGTCGTTTATCTTGACGTCACAAAGGCAACGTCATAATGTAACGACATTATAATTGTTTGTGTTATGACGCCATGTCTTCATTACATGTTGGAGTACTAGCGCCGCCTAGTGGCTGGCGATCCCCATTCAGTTCCTCTATCAAAATTCAATTACCCTATTTCTTCCACTTTTTCGAACAGCATTTTTAGACTTCGTAGCAGAAAAAAATTCATTTTTATGTCAACTTTGGCTAAATACTGTGGCATGGATATGTTATATATCCCAAGAACTGAAAAGATAGCTAGTGAAATTTCTGGAATGTTTGCAGAATTTCTCTCAACAGTAGCCTGAAGTTAAGTTTTGCTCTCTGAATAATTAGAAGAAACAGGGTACTCCCAGTCTCAATCTTGGGGACAAAATTCAATCGGCAGTTCTATTTGATCACTCTCTAAAAATCATTGAAATAACAAAGAAATGATGAATTATCAGCACATGATTTTGAACCATTTTGTCAACTTCTTGTTCTAATAAATTTGATCACCCCCAGAATTTATGGTGAGAAATTTCACTTCCTGTGATTGAATTATTAGAGGGATTACTGTAGTTCATTATCATGATTCTACAAGATACGAATTGAATTTGATATTCAATCATCATCTGCACTCATCGACTGAAATTCCCCACCAGATCTTGGTTAAATAAAAAATTCATTCTTTAATTAAACTACATCATTTAGCATGTTTAGTTCAGTGATATTGTGTTCACTGGGAATACGGGGAAATTCAATCAATGGAAGCCGTTACAGCAAATAATTCCAGGCACTGGTGTTTATTCGGTGCTCCTGACACCGAGCTGGATATTTCCTGAATTCTGATAATACGCCCCTAAGCTGATTGTCAAGGTACCAGGGGAGATAACCTACTGTCAGAAGAAACTATTATGTGGTTGGACTTTCAACAGCTGGAAGTACAATTCAGTATTTGCACTGCTGATAATTCTGGTAATGGAGGGTGTCAAATCCATACATATTCAATAAATGATATTTAAATGGCTATTTCGGTTAATTTTATCATGATGCAAACACATGCACCATCACCATGCACATGTACAGGTAAAATTCTGAAACACAGTCAAGGCTTTAAATTGCACGACAGACATGATGTTTAATGTTAGACATTAGAGGTCCACCCAGAAGCATAGCATTGAAAATAAAATGTTGAGACATTTACAGAGAGATTAATTATCGATAGTCTTATTGGTAGTGAAAACCTACAAAATTTGTTTCTATTTTGAGATTTTCAATATTCTCTATAATTTGAGAAATTAATAATCAGTATATGACATTCTCATTGATGGAAGGGATTAGAAGAGAGTGAGCGAGTGAATGTCATTTAACGTCGCTTTCAACTAGATTCCCATCATATCATGACATTTGGGTGCTATTCCTTTTCACATTCGGGAACCCCACGAGTAGAGTACATGTACTATTCCTTTTCTCACCCAGGACCCCCACAGATGCACAGGTGCCACAGTTAGTCCCCTCTTCTGACAAGCTGTCTGAGGCGCTGAGGCTTATTCTTACTATGACCTCGGGTGTGCACAACGACATCTCGGTTCAACCCGGGAGCCCCATGGGGTGGGATAGAAGAGACAGAGTCTGAATCAAATTTAACATCACATTCTGATGGAGAGAGAGTGAGTCAGAATCATGGATAGAGAGAGTGAGTCAGAATCATGGATAGAGAGAGAGAGTCAGAATCATGGATAGAGAGAGTGAGTCAGAATCATGGATAGAGAGAGAGAGTCAGAATCATGGATAGAGAGAGTGAGTCAGAATCATGGATAGAGAGAGAGAGTCAGAATCATGGATAGAGAGAGTGAGTCAGAATCATGGATAGAGAGAGAGAGTCAGAATCATGGATAGAGAGAGTGAGTCAGAATCATGGATAGAGAGAGAGAGTCAGAATCATGGATAGAGAGAGAGAGTCAGAATCATGGATAGAGAGAGAGAGTCAGAATCATGGATAGAGAGAGAGAGTCAGAATCATGGATAGAAAGGAGGAAAGTCAGAATCCAAATTAACATCACATTCCGATGAAGAGAGAGAGTCAGAATCATGGAGAGAGAGAGTTGGAATCAAATCGAACATCACATTCCCATGCCATGGAGCGAGAGTGATTCAAATCCAACATCACATTCCCATGCCATGGAGCGAGAGTGAATCAAATCCAACATCACATTCCCATGCCATGGAGCGAGAGTGAATCAAATCTAACATCACATTCCCATGCCATGGAGCGAGAGTGAATCAAATCCAACATCACATTCCCATGCCATGGAGCGAGAGTGAATCAAATCCAACATCACATTCCCATGCCATGGAGCGAGAGTGAATCAAATCCAACATCACATTCCCATGCCATGGAGCGAGAGTGAATCAAATCTAACATCACATTACCATGAACTTGTTTGAAGGAGAAGTCTCTTCAAAATCATTTTTCTTCAGCAATTTGCACTATATAAATGCTCTGTGAAATAATGTATTTCATTTGATCTGATAATTTGGGATGTGTTTAATTTGCACAGAATGACTGTAGGGCGCCACCATATTTGTACCTGAAAGCGAGGCTCTATTAGGAGCAGTGACATTCTTGTAACAGGCAAAGTCATTGGTAGGGTCAGTCTTTCGCCACAATGCCAACCTTACTTCCACTCAACTCGGACGTCATTCTGCCTCAACTCTAACGTAATTTTACCTCAACCCTCACGTATCTAATGGTGGCGCCCTATGGTTGGTTAACGCAAAGTAAAGACCGCTTTATTTTCCTATATAAAATGCATTATTACTGTAAAACATGCCGCTTCACACAGGAAATATCACCGAGGTAATGTAGAGAGGGAAACACATTCGGTCAAGTTCTCCTTTAAGTACGTATCAATGCTGAAAATGCACCAGGACAGTGAAGTTGTGGGAAAATAGGTTCAATAGAAAACATGTATACAGGATGTATCAAAAAAAACAGAGTCCTAGTACGATGACATATTTTTCATTGAGCAAAGGAGAAATCTATTTTTTTTGTTGATTTGTCATCAAGACCGACCCTTTGGGACTGACCAGCTGAACAATTCAATGATCTGTGATCAAGCATGTTAGAACAATAGCTATTCTTCAATTATGAGTGAAATGTGACTTGCGCCAGATTTGGTTTACATCATTCGTCTGCCCTTGAAAGAAAAGAAATACGGTGTACAAATGAAATGTCTTTTATCCACTCTGAATTCATTGACATTTTGAAAACAAAACGGTGTACAATTAAAATGTCTTAACTGTTACCTAAAGTCCAGGGTGTACATCACGCCTCCAGCAGATCTCGATGACCTGGAACAGCGCATCATAACAGAAGTTGACAACCTGAGGCAGAACCAGGCACTTATCAGACGGGCCGTGGCGGCAATGAATGAACGTGCGCGTACCTGCATCCAGAGAAATGGAGGACACGTTGAAGATTGAGATTCAATTGTCTGTTAAAAAGACATTTGAATTGTACACCTTTTTGTTAAATTCACAGTTAAAAGACATATTAATTGTACACCGTTTTGTTTTCAAATGTCAATGAATTCAGAGTGGATAAAAGACATTTCATTTGTACACCGTATTTCTTTTCTTTCAAGGGCAGACGAATGATGTAAACCAAATCTGGCGCAAGTCACATTTCACTCATAACTGAAGAATAGCTATTGTTCTAACATGCTTGATCACAGATCATTGAATTGTTCAGCTGGTCAGTCCCAAAGGGTCGGTCTTGATGACAAATCAAAAAAAAAAAATAGATTTCTCCTTTGCTCAATGAAAAATATGTCATCGTACTAGGACTCCGTTTTTTTTTATACACCCTGTATGCGAGTTGTAATTGATGCTGTGAACACATGTGACATTTGAACAATTAGTGAAAGTGTCATCCTAAAAATAATTGGATATAAATAATTAGTGCAAGTGTTTAAAAACGAGGTGAATACATGCGGACACAAACTCTGGCTGACCAGTACGAGACACTGCGGCCCTTCAACTTAAGCCGAGTTTTCAGAAGCCATTATGGTACTTTATGGGTACATGGATAATAAATGAGAGAAACTACCAGTGATGACTTGAGGCGATCCAATCTACTATATATGTATATGTGCCATCAATATTGCAGGTGGCCACAAACGCAGGAAATTATGATGTGCCGCAATATGTCAGAAATCCTTTGAAATATTACACCCCGAAGAATATCGTCCATTTCCAAAGCAAATTGTATTTGGGCTCCAAGGCAAGACATTTGTTGGGGCAGGTGCAATGGTTGGACATTAATATTTACGACGCTGTTCTCCCCGAAGCGTTTATTTCTCTGGCGCAGATATGTCCACCAGAGGCAAACTAGAGCCTCTAAATAGGAACCTGTAAATGGAATCGCTTGGTGAATTTATCAAATTGGTTGGCTTTTGAATCGACGGTCCATGAACTGACGCTGTGTCTTTCCAACACACCTGAGCAGCTGGGACATCGTGATATTAACTCGGCGCTATTCACTGATCTCCGACTTGATCAAATTTACAGATCACGAGATCAGTGATCTGTAACCCTAGCTAATGATCTGTACGTTTTACAATGACCAGCAAACATGTATGTGCTGTGAGGATTTATTGAAGAGTTAATCACCAATAGTAATAAATAAGAATCCTGCACATGCGTGCCATGAGGACTGCTGGAGAAGAGTCATTTTCTATGCTACATGTAGTCTAACCTGCTCTAAGTGGCCACTAATGGGAAACAGACAAATCATATAATAAAGGTAATTTAACCTGGATAATTGATTCGTGGGACCGTTATACTGTGGTCCTTGGACAGGTGGTCATTCAATAAAGGTGGTCGTAAGAGCAGGTTTGACTGTACTAAAGACCAGCGCAGACGAGAATATCCTCTGAGCTAATGGCCATGATTGCCTGTTAGCTCAGGGGATAGTTTTCGGGTAGTTTCAGCGCACACAGCAAGCAAAAGGTTCACCGAATTGATTCCAGATCCCACAGAACAGCTTCCAGATCATGTGATCTTCCATGTGACTGTGTAAAAACAGCCATTCTGAACAGCCGTACGTACAAATCATGTGAATTTAAGATGCATTTCATTGGCCGGTTTAATAAAATGGCTGAGCTGTTAGCTTACGTTCGCCGCACACGGTGAGGATTTTGCCTCACGAGGCAGAATTATCAAACAAGTATAATATTTGTTCCTGGCCTCACGAAACAAAAACCTCACCAGAAATTGTCGGAACACAAAAGCGATCCCTTGAACTAACAGTCAATTGAGGCCATTAGTGTGCTCCGGGCTTTAGGCATGCTCCTATTCAATAAAGAATAATAAAGTTTGTGTATGTTTTGGGTTCTGAGAAGGACACTGTGGTCTGCTATGCAAGATGGTCAAGGTTTCAACTTTGGCTCAAAAATAAACCTTGATGTTGTGATGCTGTACATACAGGATTATGTAATCTTGCCTCTCACATGGGCCCAGGACCTTCAATTATTCCTAAGAGTGTTTAGTTAAATTGTTGAAATACCATATTATAATAGGTCATGAATTTCATTTAAAAGTTTATTACTAATATAAGCTGTAGCCCTTTTCACAATTTTTCATAAAAACGATGTATTTATGTTTCTGGAAATCCTTGATTACTACCATGACTACTAACACTATTAGGATTTCAGGGCTTCGTGTTTAGAATTAGTGCGCGAGCTAAAAATAGCTCACGTCAAAATATTCAGGAGAGCGTATTTGAAAGTCAGGCAAGTGGTTGCAATATAATACAACATAAAATTTGACAGTTTACGTGAGCTAACAAGGGTTATGTGTAACCCGGCAGCTCGCCTTTTGGGTATTCAATAACATGCAGCTTCACATAAAGATCGAGCCCTTCAGGTTGCACATCACTGGCAATGACAATACATATTGCAATAAAAATTTGACTTCTTCGTCAGTGATGCTGAAGTTGGATTGAAACATGAACTATATTATAAAACTTGAAATAAAAATTACCTTTTTTTCCAAAAGTAAGCTTATACATGTCATTATGAATGCATGTACAATTGAAATTTTGTCTGAGATGTGGGTGTGAAATGCCTGGACAAATATGGTTCGTGCAAAAGCTTGAGGTTAAATCATGATGAGGAATGGGATTCGATACCAAAATTGAAGGAAATGGTGTTCTTCATTAAAGGCGACACAAAATTCCAAACCACCAGGGGTTAATATTTAATATTGTACTTCTGAAATGAAATAATGTCATTAAACTATTAGTACCGTAATTACTATAAAGGAATATATTGTAGTTGATTTGACGTGTTTGTGTATATGTAACAGGTCGGTGTAAGAACGCATTGTTGAGGCTTTTGTTGAGGCTTTTGTGCAGCTGAAAAGGGTCACGTCTAGACGCATTGTTGAGCTCAGACAGGCTATTGTAGGCTCTGTCTTGTGCGTAATTCTTACACCAAGTATAAACCTACAATGTACACAGCATCTCCTACCTAATAGGTTAGTATCACATATAAGAGATATATGCAGCTTCGCAAAAAGATCGAGCCCTTAAGGATGGCACATCATTTGAGGTTACACATCATTGACAATGCACATCATTTAAAATAATAAATTTATTAAGAAACATGATTTCTATATTTAGTGATATTGAGGTTGGATTGAAGGAGGAACTATGTTATATAACTACCAATAAAGATTACATTTTTTCCAAAAGTAAGCCTACACATCCCATTGCATAGATCTGATGAATACATGTTCATGTATACATGTAGTTAGGAACAATAGGTGTGCAATTTTGAGCACGTTCTTGGTGTAACTTTGTGTGATGATATGTGAACAAACAAAGCTGATAACAGTGCAAAAGTAGGACTAAATCTATCATTTCCAACAGGCAATGGGACACTTGCACTGTGGTAAACCTTCACATTTGTATGCAAATAAAAGAACGCAATGACAACTGTGTCCAATCATACTGTAATGCTCCATAATAATGTGCACGGGTAAAGACTGAGCTCACAAACTGATTCAAACTCACTTTTAATTAATATAGTAAGTTAAATGTGTGGACACAGATATGGTTGTACAAAAGCTTCAGGGTCAACGAGAATTTGATAAAATTTTAGGAAATGGCGTCCTTCATTTAAGGCGACACGAAATTAAAAACTAACAGGGGTTCGGTACTGCGGGATTCCCCCGCCAGTTATTTTGATATTGTACTTCTGAAATAAAATAATGTCAAAAACTATTAGTAAATACTATAAAGGAATATACTGTATGTGATTTGGTATGTATGACTGTGTACACAATGTACACTGCATCTCATGCATAATAAGAAGTCAAAATTATTCTAAGTCCAGCCTAAACAGAAAAGATTAACCCAGAAAACTTTCTAAGTCCAGCCTAAACATAAAAGTCTAACCGAACACCAACACCAACACCGACACCGCCACTTTTCCCCTCTCTCTCCCAATACCTCGCCTACTTCGTATACGGCGAGCTAAAAATCACTCTCATTAGGCCTATGAAAAATAATTCTGTGTTTCTGGTAACGGCTTAAAAAAAATCCAGGTAGGTAGGTAGGGTTTTTTTTTTTTTTTTGCTTTTTTTTTTTTTTTTTGCTTTTTTCTTTTCTTTGCCCAATCAAAATATTTCAAAGATGTACTGAATATCCATCATACTTATTCAATATAATAACCAAACTTTTTGAAAAATAAATGTCTTAAATACAAAAAAAATGGCTTTGTTATTCTTGGGATTGTGTGTGATATACAGAATGGTTCGGAATGGAGTATCACAGCTCACATCAACTGAATCCACGTTCACCAGACATTCGTCAGACAGAACTGCAGTTAGTGATATGGAATTGGAAGTCGTTGATTTTGAGAATTTTTCGCAGTTTGTATTAGAGGTTCCAGTTTAGGTTTGTTGCTACTCCACCTTGAAGCCTACATATTTTCTTTCCAATCGCAAACATTTAACAGTTTTTTTTATAACTTCGTGAAATCTGGATAACATCTCTAGATATTAGAATTCCTTATATCAGAGTCGACACGCTGGAATAAACATGCAGGTCTTGAATCTACTCAATTGTTGATGGACAGCTGCTGAAGAATAGATATCAGACTTTACACTTCAGTATTTCTTCTCTAGATGGACAAAGGAGTTTGAAGACAAAGCAAAACACTTTCAGATGGACATCAGATTTTATATCCATTTGTGGCAAAATTGACGATGTTGTCAGCGTAAATAAAATTTATTTGAAGAGACTACAGTATTTTGGTAGAATTGCGGTCGAAAATGGCGAATTATGAGGAATTACAGCGAAAAATCTGAGTTTTTTAGCTGCCTTTCTCCCGACGTTTCGTCTCGTTGGAAAGGGAATTCCTTGTAGTTCCTGATTGAAGGCTTGATTTCGAACGATAACATCGAGAAACTGGAAGGGGTGTTTCCCCGTTTCTCTAGTAACGACCCGATATCGGTTACCTTGATTGGACAAGCGTGGTAACGTGACCTACATCGAAGTGCTCATTCCCTTCAACTGGGTCGAGCTGATCTGAGGGAGACGCCATTTTATCTCATCGCGACGAAATTACGTGGCGCAGAAACTCAACAAAAATTTGAAAATAAAGTTTGTTTAGCGGATTTCATCGAAACCCGCACTTTGAAAATATAAACTGAGCTTCTGTACTTCAACTATACCAAAGAATAATATATTTTGAAGGGGTTTTCTGTGAGTATTTTATATTTTCTGGGCGGCTTCTCGACAACGTTTTATGGAAATCTTCGTTGGCGTTTTTATATTTTTCCTTTTTATTTCTTCCTCCCGACTTCGTTATTCTGAGACAGAATATCAAGTTTACATCCAGGAAATCAAGTCGGGCTTAGCAAACAATATATGTATGGTTTTTATCAAGTTTCATGCATGGTAAATTTGAAAAAAGCGATTTCAGAATGGTACATCGCTGTACACGCATTGACAGAAGCAAAGGCAAGCTCGTCGCATATTTCGTACATAAAGACGAAAGCCATTTGAACGGCTCGCCGCAGCGTAACAGTAAACTTATCTACGGCGAATAGCGGTGGAATTTACATTTCTCTGCAGACACGGATAAAATTGTCCCGGTCATTTTGTGATATCCGCTCCGCAGAGTGCAATATTCTCCGTTGCAGATGTCCATTAGAGTTGCTAACGTTGCTCTGAATACATATTATGTCTAGAACATCACTGTACGGAGAGCGGGAAGTGCGAACCTGCGGTTCGGTGAGTTACGTCCCCTTGAAGGAAGCGAAGGGTTCGCAAAATAAAATGTTGAGAGCAACATTTTGGTGAAAATCACCGAGGTCGGTCGGTGTTTTTGCATTTTTATTTTTTTATTTGTTGAAAAAACTTTCAGGTCGGCAATGATCACACCAGGTAGGTCGGGTTACCGGAAACACAGGATTATTTTTAATAGGCCTTACATGAATTTACGTGAGTGTTTGCGTGCAGGTGAGCTATCACTCGCGCTAAACACGAAGCCCTGGATTTCTCTAGAAATTTGATATGTTAAGATAACATATAATGGAAAAATACAAAATTTAACATCAACAGAAATCGTTCAATGTAGTCCGATTCTTTTAAGCTCTTAAAGGTCAAACTCAACCTGGACTGTTGATGTTGTAATACATATAGATTTGACTTACGAAAAAAAATATTTTGCAAATAGAATCAATGATATATAGTCAGGAGACCCGCAATACTACATATGTGAAGTTTCAGATCTCTATTGCAAGTCATCTGTATTAAAGTTATTGCAATTTTTAATATTATATGTTTTTGTATCACAACAATGGACCACTTGGGTTTGCCCTTAAGAGCAAATTAATTATGTAAAGCAAATTCAGACAAAATAGGACACCACCTGGGGTGATCCCCACTCCTATCCTTTCCAGCATACTGAAATGACTGAAATGCAATTATAACATTAGATAAAACAGGCACATGTTTGACATCCTCTATCATGTCTATCCCAGGCAAGCTGCATTATTTATATAACTCTGTAATAGTCCCAATCGCTGTAGAAGACTTTCCACATGTTGGCGGATTACCTCCCCTCGATCTATATATACATGTACTGTAGTCCGTTGGTATTGATGGGAAGCTGTCACGATATAGATCTGAAGTCATACAATAATACACCGTCAAACGACCCTCGACATTTAAAACTGATGAATTAAATCTTATTCATGGCATTTTCAGAGCAAAACCATACATGTGCCAGGCCTTTAGTTTCACGTAGCAGATATTAGATAACAAATAATCCTGGTGAACCAACCCAGAAAGTGTTTTATCAACATGATACACTGTCATAATGCATGTATAAATAGACGAGTAAGTACAAGTACGGATTGTTTATGTTATCCAGTTTAACATCGATTGAGGAACGTTGGCTGGATCACAATCTATATTTTTATTGTTTTCCACTCGAATCATCCAGCTAAAACAAACTTGCAACTGCTGTATAAGCAGATATGACACTCCACTCAGTCATCGAGCGAACCAGTCCTTGTTTTATCCTCTCAATGCTGAGCATTTAACAAGGGAGGAACAAGTTCCATTTTTCAAGTCTTTGGTATGACCCGGCAGGGATTTAACCCAGCTACATTTAAATAATGCTTACAATTGTAAATAAAGAACAGTGATACAAAGGTAAAGAGATAGGACAAACGTTACTTCGATAAACCTGGAGCGATCCCAGATAATACACATGTACTATGATGTGATACGGCAATGTCTTGGACTGGAAAGGTTGACCAGTTCGATCGCAGTCATGACAGTTGAATCTCAACAGAGACTGCAAGATTCTGGGTTTGTTTGGCATATTTATATCTCTATTCAGAAAATGTATCATCTCCCCGTGAATTACCGCCGCTCTTTAAGATCGGAGGCATAAAAATGTGCTTTCGGTAAGTAATGACCTCGCTTTTAATGGCTTCACTTTTACCAAAGATCCCTGTGATCATTTACAAAATATGGATTGAGAAACTATTCCACACTATTTGTTTGAAAAACTATTACATTATGGGATCTGTCTACAGTTTTTAATTCATAGCACTTGTATACATTTTAGATTTAATATTGCAGAATTACTGAATAGTTAATTATTTAACTAATTGCGAGGGCCTTTGATACTTACCGGAAGTTCACTGCGCCCCTTGTGGTACAAGAGAGATAAATCCTGTTCTGAATAAGGCTATACTGAAGAACTCAAGAACACTAATAATATCATGAAATGAAAACACAAAGTTCTCATGAAGTTCCAAACTTTGGGAGGGAAATTTGAGATCGATTTTCACTTACCTTGCCGAATAATATTCTTCCGTGCATTGTTTGTAATGCTGCAGCTGCCGAACTTGAGTCGGCAAATTCTATAAAGCAGTATGGATCACTTTTGGGCTGAAAAATACAAGCAGATATTTTGGTTTAATACAAGTTCATCAGTAGAATATGTAAACACATAGGTCACACCCCATACAATTTTGATGCTGAATTAAGTGGGTATATTTGAGAAAGTTTACAAATTTTAGGATGCTGGCTTCAACCCTTGCCCTAAAATATAAAATTTCCCACACTAACCGTGCGTAAAATAGACGAACCATTGAGCACGCCTATGAAAACATTATTTCTATTCGATTGCACTACTCAAATTGATTATCAATAAAGATCATAATGAAAGGTTGAAAACATATTTTAAACTTTGACAACCTTTCTCCCCTTTGTTTACTAAACTTGTCCACTGATATCGGCACGATGTTCCTGTCTCGGTTGGCATCGTGCCAATGTCAGTGGACGAGTTTATGTGGTCTCTCAAATGGAGAGTGATTCTGTCAGCTTAGCCAGGCTGTGTGAAACATACTTGGACTATTTGTGTCACTTTCAATTTTTCAATTTCACGATGGAAATGGCAGTTAAATTTGAGAAAGAACTTCCATCTTATAATTTATTTGTGTGTTTATTTGATTGTATGAAGCAGACGATCCCTCCCTCTCCCGCCTTGTAAATAGAATCTCCCAAGTGAACACATGCACTTGACACATGTACATTTCACACAACCGTGCTAAAACACTCAATAATTGCTGTTATAGACACAAGCATTACAGAATTGACATTTTACATTGTATAATGATTTACTGTTTTGGGAATGGTCAAAGTTTCAAAACTTTGCCTATTTGGAAACAGCGAATGCTGTGACCTGTTGCCTCATGATGTCAGAGTTGGACTAGGATCACTACACTAAAAAATTGCCTTTTTTTGCTTTTAAAATTATTTGGTAATGGTCATTAATCTATTTGATACAGTTATAGAACATTAATATATTAGAAGTCATACCAAAGAGCAGTACCCTTTCTTCATTGACTATGAGGAATAATTAATCTATAAATTCTTGTAAGAGGGAACCAAATGGACTGACCACTCTGCAATAAAAATATAATAAATAAATGAAATCTCTTTCCGACCAACTGACTCACTGACCAGGGTCTGTTTAACCCAAACAACTTTATAATTAGACCCTGTCCTGAGAGAAATTGGAATCAGTTTTACCTCAATACATGTAGTTCTTTAAAACACTTCGCTGACAAGAACTCCAAGTATAAAATGTCAGATTTGTTTCCAAGTGAACATACAACTCAAGGGTGATGTTGACACTCTCATGAAATGCCATATCCTATTTTATCCAAACGAGAAGTGAAACTGAAACAAATCGTCACACTTACCCCAGATTCTACGGATCAAGCCATCAGCATTTATCAGTGCACATACATGTATGACTTATACAGGATACAGTATACATGTACATGCATAATATGTGCACATGTATGCACATAAAACTTATCTCGCTGACAACTTAACAAACATATTGAACCAAGACAGCACCTGTTGACCCAAATTAGGAGCAACTGTAGGATATTGAGTCATAGCAGCATACAATCGAGTGATTATACCCTGCAGTATCATGAACATAGACCATGCACACTACATGTGGGCTGTGTATTAGATTTCTGTTAGTTTGCAATCACAACAACAGCGACACCACTGACATCAGGTTATACTTGCAGTCGGATCTATTGCTCACTATATAGCTACACACAATACTGATAATATGTTGTTCAACTTCCTATGATTTCACCTCAACTCGTAATAGCAAATCGGTCTTTGTTTCTTGGATCTGTAAGCTTATAAGCCAAAATATTTGCTGATCTTGGTAGTATGGTAATCCCTGTAATAATTCAATCACCCCAAATTTTGGAGACAATTGGCTGTTCTACTTAATCAATCTTTACAATTATTGAAATAATGAAGAAATAATGAATTATCTGCAAGATTTTCGACGATTTTGTCAACTTTATGTTCTAATAAATTTGATCACCTCTGGAGATTTTCTGTTTTAGGCCGAAAGCGCGCCAACACCCTATCCTTGTTTCCCACACATTGACAGTACATTTTATGCTTGTTTATTTCACACTCTGGCGAGCCAGCAAGACGAGTAACATAACAACATACATTGAATTCGTTGAACCCGAGCGCAGGCTAGTATTTCATCAGGAAAACAGCTTTCAGAACACATACCTAACAATTTCTCTGCATGAAAGGTGGTTGAAAATAACATATCAATTTTAGATGCGCTTTTGAATAGTGCAATTTCTCTAGCCTAAATTGATCTGAATGGAGATGAATCATCGTTAGCAAATGCGCTTTTGAATAGTGCAATTTCTCTAGCCTAAATTTATCTGAATGGAGATGAATCATCGTTTAGCAAACTCTAAATACCAAGTTCTGCCTGTTCACTTTTCATGCTTTTCATGCGTGCTATCAAAGTACTGCAGTGCCACTACGTTGAATTCCAACATACATGTACTGGCACTGCAGTAGTACTGTGATCACACGCAAGAGAGGCACTGCATACATTCTGGGTGACTGCAGCACACGAATTGATCTGAATTACAGTACTTTCTTATTTGTCAAAATGCAAGAGTGATTGACTCAGAGTGAATATGATTTAACGTCACTTTCAACACTATTTCAGTCATATCACGATGTTTGGTTCCTGTTCCTTTTGACACCTGGAAACACACGGGTAGCGTCCTAGTCCTTTTGACACACACGATAGGGAGCACAACGACACCCCAGGTCAATCCCCGGGTGCCCCACTGACGTGGCGAAATAATATAAGATCCCATCTCCAACTCCAAGGAATATTTCTTAATCTGTATGTTGACAATCGGCAATTAAACATTCCAAAGACGGGAAAGTGCTGTGTTGGCATGCATTAACAGTCAAACCATCTGAACATGAAAAAAATATACAGCCCATCTGAATATGGCCAAGTCACACAAATAAATAATTACAAATTGCAGATCTTGTCAGTACCCTCACTCATTATTCTATTATCACAGAGGCTGATAAATTTTTTTTCTTTTTTAGTGGGCCTTCAGCATGTAATGTTTTAATACTGATGTGGTTGGTTGAAAAAAATAACAGTTTGTATCAGAATCTCGTTAGACAAGCAATACTCATCTACAACTGAACAACAGTTTCATCTACATGTATGATCCAAAAAGTAGCATTGTCTTAGACGCTTGTAATTTGTTTTATATAATGTAAATTTCATTGAGAAGATATATGTATATATAGAAAACCGTATGTGAAAGCGCAATGATGTGATTAGATTTTCCCGACCAGACATCTGTAACCTTTTGGCTAATCGGAACGCTATTTCCTGGTTTGCCGTCTCAGTGACCTAGGGTCCTCATCCTTGAGTTAATGTCAAGAATCCAATGATAATGTACACATCTAGTTAGTTAGGTGGCAATATGTGGGGCCCAATAGAATTGAAGGTGTGGACAACCAACTTAATATCTACCAAGTAGACTTAAAAGTCACTTAAAAGAATGATAGGAATGGTTGGGGGAAGTGATCATTCACATTCTGAAAAAACGTTTAGAGGGTCTACGTCTTTGCCAAACCATTTCCTATCAGGGTATCGAACACCCTCAATTTTTTTTAGAAAAATACGATCGGAAGTTCTAATAATTCAATCACCCCCGATTTTCAGTCAATCACATGTGAAACTCAATTACAAGTGAAACTCAAATTGGTCTAGACAAGGGGGAAACTCAATTAGAGACCACCGTTTTAGAGAAACTGAATTGAAACTGAAGGACAAAATATCTCATACTTGTAATGTCCCGGACACGGTTTTCACAAGTGGCAGTATCGGAAACTGGGCACTCGATGATTCAAACTTTCATTTCTCCGACTTCCGCGAATCACAGCTTTCACTCAGTTGCAATAAATCGATCACCCCTTATTTTTAATACCTCAAATATCACTTCCGGTGATCGATTTATTAGGGAAATTACCGTATCCGTGTGACCTTGACCATTGCGGTTTTGGCCTCAAATTTAATTGAAAATCATGTAACTGGAGTTGAAGGAAATGCGGAGTTGGATCATAATATGCAACTGAGCTCAATGGACATCAATGTTCTCAAGCATATATTTATGGTTTAGGTTGCCAGTGACCTTCACCTTGGACCATTTGACCTCAGAACTGAGAGGGTTCTTCCACACCCTGAGGTCAACGTAATAAATAACCATGTGTAAGTTTGGCCACGATCACTGCCTGGACGATTGCATGGACACCAAAAATAATGCAAATAGGCAAATAAACGAACCTTGGTCAAAACAAACAGGCACAACTCATTTTGGCAGTTCTAAGGAGTGAGTGAATAGGATTTTATGTCGCTGTCAACAATATTTCAGTCATATCTCAATTTTTGGGTCCTATTCCTTTTCACATTGGTAGGGTCCTATTCCTTTTCACACCCAGGAACCTCATAGGTGTCCCAGTTAGTCGCATCTTAAGACAAGCTGTCTAAGGAGCTGAGGCCTATTCTTACCATGACCTGGGGTGTGCACAACAACATCCCAAGGCCAACCCCGGGGGCCCAACGGGGTGACAGTTCTAAGGAGTACCAAATAGACCATACATCTGAAAGTCAGTTTTGATTTCAGCCCGGTGGTTGGGGGTTGACGGATATGGTACTAGATGTCCCAATCTTTGATTAAAAAAAGGACCACAAAAAAATAAGAGAGAAAAGAATCCATTCCCATAGCTCTCTACTTCTGATCAAATCTGTAACCAACATGAGGCACCAGAGGTGCTACAACTCCTCAGCCCCTTAACAGTCTAGACCAAGATGTTTTTATGAGTGTAGAAGTTCGGATAAATAGCAGTGAGTTATGGCATGCGAAATGCAAACCCAAGCCACATCTGGGACAGATGAACGGATGGATAAGCTGACACACGGACGGACAATCGGAATCCAGTATATCCCCAACTATGTACAGGGGTATAAAAAGTGACAAGGCATCCACATATCTGCAGGGAAAATGGATCATAGAGGTCCATGTCCCCCGCTAGCAGCACCAGTTATGGTGGTTTACTGGCGCTGCTGCTTGATGATATCTCATATCATTGATGAAGAATACGATTTGAAAATGGAGATATCGCTGATGAGCTTAACATAATCTAATATAGCGGATGGCACCCATATTGGATTATGCACATCCATAAAACATAATACCAACTCTCCTCTCATCAATGTCCATGCACTCTCCATGTTTGAAGTAGATTGGTTGAATCGTTCTAGAGCTATTTCCAGACAAGATATAAATGCTGAAAATCTAAGATGACTGATGGTGGCCATCTTGGATTACACAGGTAACTGAAAAGCAATGCCAACTGTCCTCTCACCAAAGTCAAGCCAAATTGCAAGTTTGAAGCGGATCAGTTGAATTATTCTAGAGTTGTTGTCCAGACAAGATGCAACTGCTTAAAATGCAACATAATCCAATATCACTGGTAGATGGCAGCCACATTGGATTATGCTCATTCATGAAAGACAATCCTAAACGGGATCTCACCAAGGTCGAGGGACTCCCCAAGTTTGAAGTAGATCAGTTGAATCGTACTCCAGCTATTGTCCGGACAAGATCAAACTAAAACCAAATGAAATCCAGTATGGCTGATGGTGGCCATTTTGGATTAAGCACATCCTTGAAAAACAATCCTAATCCTCCTCTCAACAATGTCAAGGCACACCCCAGGTATGAAGTAGATCGGTTGAATCGTTCGAGTTATTGTCCGGACAAGATCCAAAGTTCTGCTTAAAATCCAATATGGCTGACGGCGGCCATATTAGATTACACATATTGCTGAAAAACAATCCCAACAGTCCTCTCACCAATGTCAAGGCACACCCCAAGTTTGAAGTTCATCGGTTAAATCGCTCACAAGTTATTGTCCGGACAAGAAAATCTAAGATCCAAACTGCTTATAATCCAATATGGCTGACAGCGGCCATATTGGATTATGCACATCGCTGAAAAAGAATCCCATCTGTCTTCTCATCGATGTCAAGGCACTCCCCAAGTTTGAAGTATATCAGTTGAATCGTACTCCAGTTATTGTCCGGACAAGATCAAACTGCTTAAAATCCAATGAAATCCAATATGGCTGATGGTGACCATAATGGATTAAGTACGTCCTTGAAAAACAATCCTAATCCTCCTCTCAACAATGTCAAGGCACTCCCCACATATGAAGTAGATCAGCTGAATCACTCTCGAAATTATTGTCCGAAATAGATCCAACTGCTTATAATCCAATATGGCTGACGGCGGCCATATTAGATTACGCACATTGCTGAAAAACAATCCCAACTGTCCTCTCACCAATGTCCAGGCACACCCCAAGTTTGAAGTTGATCGGTTAAATCATTCAGGAATTATTGTCTGGACAGAAAATCTACGATCCAACTGCTTATAATCCAATATGGCTGACAGCGGCCATATTAGATTACGCACATTGCTGAAAAATAATCCCAACCGTCCTCTCACCAATGTCAAGGCACACCTTAAGTTTGAAGTTGATCAGTCAAATCGTTCACGAGTTATTGTCAGGACAAGAAAATGTAAGGTCCAACTGCTTATAATCCAAAATGGCGGACGGCGGCCATAATGGATAGTGTACATTGCTAGAAAACAATCGCAACCGTCCTCTCGCCAATGTCAAGGCACACTCCAAGTTTGAAGTTGATCGGTTAAATCGTTCACGAGTTATTGTCCGGACAAGAAAATCTTACGGAATTACGGACACCGGTGTTTCTTATTCTGAAATTCGAAGGAAATCTATTCAGAATCAAAACAAACCTCCAATACCTCACATGTTATTTTCATAGTGCCTAGTCACATTGTTACAACATTGCAAGCTCAACCTCATTGTGCTTTGAAGAAAAAAAACCCATGTGAGGTATTGGAGATTTTCTTTGATCCTGAACAGATTTCCTTCAAATTTCAGAATAAAAATGTACAAATTACATATAGATACTGTGGAGAATTTCACTTCTCTAAGAAAAACTGGCCCAGATAGCCGAAAATCACATCCCATCATAGTGTGAGATAGAAACTCCCCTGACGTAATGCATTAGCGTCAGTGCAACAACAACAACAACAACATGCAATGATGTTTGCGTTGATTTATTGGGTTTGTCATACCTTTCGCTAGCTCCGGTGTAGCCTTGTTCCATACTACGTGAGAACAACGCTACAGCTGCAAGCCAGTCACCAGATCGAGTTGTTGGGAAATTGCCGTACGGGCAATATTTGCCGAACCAATTGACCATAACCAATAAAATAATTCGATTCTATGTCCACTTACCTTTCATAAAAATCCTTGTTTATGAGTGACCGTCCGTTTTTAGCTTGGCAAGAGATCGAAACTCGGACGAGGGGGGGTAAAACTGTCCACATCGCCGCCATCTTTACATCGATAAGTTTTACATGGACAGTATAACCCCCTCGTCCGAGTTTCGATCTCTTGCCAAGCTAAAAACGGACGGTCACTCATAAACAAGGATTTTTATGAAAGGTAGGTGGACATAGAATCGAATTATTTTATTGGTTATGGTCAATTGGTTCGGCAAATATTGCCCGTACGGCAATTTCCCAACAACTCGATCTGGTGACTGGCTTGCAGCCGTAGCGTTGTTCTCACGTAGTATGGAACAAGGCTACACCGGAGCTAACCTTTCGCTATCTTCCATGACGTATATTTCAGAGGACTTGTTATGCGAGACACCGTTTGTACTGACCGACGACCACAGTTCCTTTTACAACTGAAAACTGATTCCATCATCGGATGTGTTGGCAGAAAGCACAAACACATGGGCACTTCTTTCGTTTTTGACTAGTACTTTCGTTTTTGACAGATCTCAGAGGTTCCTACAATTCTGTTACAAGACAAAATACAAGTTGCCCTTTTCTGATAAAACAGGCGTTTATTATAGTTCAAATCCATTTTGAGAACTTTTAGACGAAATAACAAGTCATTTTTTACAGCTTAAATGTCGGACTATTTTTTCTCAACAGCGTAGGGATACGACAATTAGTCTGGCAATACCTGAATATGCAGCTGAAATACAACTTTACTATGGAGCTCTTGATTGGCTACATGCCAGTAAGTGTATTTAAATCAGTATGAAAGTAGGCCTAATGTATGCATACTTGGAGATCCCTTTTTAGAAGACTGGAAAATGGTAGAAAAATAAAAAAAAATGTAAAAAAATAAATAATGACCGGTTAGACCTGGAAGTTTCAAAGGCACAAGTAAAAAATAAAAGGATCATAACCTGTAAGTTCCAAGAACTTCCTCGCAATAGTTTTCGAGATACGGCTCGGACAGACACACTGCTAGGGCCACAACAATACTCCTGAGCCCGTAGGGCTGAGGAGTAAAAAGGTTATTAATATAGCAGCTGAAGTAGCACTATGGCCCCTACAGACGACCATCAACTTTACTATAACAATTCGGATTTCCCCACCACAGACGATTCAGAGAAGAGTGAGAGAGACACTCAACCACCCAGCCAGTCAATTCAATACCACACAAGACAGAGACACTATCGAGTCCCTTATAACAGCTGAACATGACATGAATGCATTTAGCTATTATAACATGGCAAAGGAGCCTGTTACACCAGAGCAAATTAATCAATCGAACACTTTTGCATCTTGAAATCAATCTTTATATACGGGTATGGGAGGGGGCAAAAAGCAAGCATTAAGCCCCATTGATTTTTATGTATTAGACGAAAACCGCTACAGCACAAGCAGCTCTGCTAGATTACTTGTCGGCCCGAACGTGTGCCTGTATGGACTGGGGGAAGCCATCACCGCCACCGATGATGATGCCGACGCTGCCGGCTCATGCGGACGATTAAATCTCCTTTTCTTCCTCCCCCTTTCAGCCGTTTTTAGCTGGAGAACTGGGGTGAAACAACCGATGAAGTGTCTAGAATAAATCTTAATTAAGTATCTCGGGCAAGCCAGTGAGATTTCCTTAAAATCTCCATAATCAATTAACCTGATGATCATGATGATATAACAGTGTTTGCGGGATTCCTCCACTTGTGTCTATTGATTCCCTACACACCCCATTAAAACCACCAATAATCTATCACCATATGTAAAACACGTTTCCCTCCCCCGTTCCCAGTTCGGTTTCACCCTTTCTCACTTCGTTCAAACATTTCCGGTCTACACCGCTGAGATTCATAGCAGAAAATACATTGCATTGGAAGAGAAATGCAGATTCTGAACTTGGCACCAAATTACAGCAAAACCTGTGAATACCGACACCTGGGTAAACAGACCAACCTCTAAATATCGACGATATCCATGGGCCCAATATTTAAATTTATTCATTACTATCAGGGCCTGATCTAGACTTTTAGTTTGGGCACCCTTACATGGCGCAGAGTGTAATAAGTTATAGTGAAATAGGCTGCAATGTGGGACTGTTGAAGCCCATGGAAGCTGTGGGAGTATTAAATGGTCTAACTACAGCCTGATAACTTAATATTTGGCAACAGTACTTGCATTATTATAGGTTTCAGCCTGTTCAGAGAGGAAATTTGCTAAAAAAAAAAAAATGTGAAAAAAACATTATTATTTTTTTTTTTTTTTTATTTGTGCGCCCAAACCCATTATAACGAGTTCCAAAATGACCTGGATCAGGCCCGAACTATTGAACCTTGATAAAAGAGAACCCTGTCAAAACTGACACTATAATCTGGTCTCAAGCATGGTCAGTACACACAAGTTTCGTAAATTTTGTGCTGCATACCGAATCTGCATTTCTTTTCCAATTCTATGTATTTTTGAACTATGAAACTGGCGGTAACTTTTTTTAATGATTTCTCTATGTGCCATGATTCTACGAACAAAATTTAACGATTCTATCAAAACGAGAACCATGTCATGTATTCGGAAAACAACAAATGCGAGAAGGCTCTTCTCAAAGTATAAGTGGCACATTATTCCGCAAGCCTTTCAGCCTCGGGAAAAAATTGAAAATTTCTGATCGTTCTATTCTAAGAAGACAACGAAAAATTTGTCT